>JAWPHD010001417.1:240000-324583 GCA_037043455.1 Cyrtodaria siliqua | reverse complement strand
TATATTAAAACGAATACGTATTACTAAATTTATATCTTATATGGGTACATTAGGGTTCGTCATCATTTTAGAATTGTTTAAATGCAATTGGTATTGAATTACATTTATAAAAAATAAATAAACTGAATGAGCCCCAACAGAAGTGCCACGAGCGGATTTCAACTGCTTTATTGATGTAGAAATTGATGGAATATTTGGTAACAATACCTGCATTTCAAACACGCATTATTTTGTGTTGATATTATTTAGTATAGAACTGAAATCAGATTAGATACTATTCTTATTGTTTATTTCATTTTCCGTCAATTTTTGGACGGTGTCGTCAAGCCGTCATTGGACGGTGCCGTCAGGCCGTCATTGGACGGTGCCGCCAGGCTACCGATGGTGCCGTTAGGCCGTCATTGGAAGGTGCCGTCAGGCAACCGTCCTAAGTAGTGGGAAATCTGGCTACTAGAAAACCAAAGATCAACAGATTACAGCGCGATAAAGGTAGTACCATTTGCAATGCTGGATCCGTATATTGACAAAACATTGATAACTATGTAAGCGTTGGTAAACATTAAGTGATTTTAACTTAAGTTTAAGTAATGCTCTTGGTTTGAAGGGATTTGATCCTGTACAAATTAATGCGCATAACGTATGTCATAACGTTAACAAGCGTCTACAGAGGTTGGGGGTAAAAGGCTTACCGTACCGTACATTACGAAATATAATGCGTAGTACGGTGAAGTAACGAATTTCATAGAGATTATCGGTATATTATCAGTGTATGAAGGATGTATCTAACGACAAACGATAATGTTTATTAATTTGTTTATATCAAATATTAGCCTACGGTGATATAGAGACTTCAACAACAACAACAACAACAACAACAACAACAACAACAACAACAACAACAACAACAACAGCAAGAAGAATAAGCTTTTATTGAAAGTATAGCATGTGATTTCTTTCATAACGACAGGGTCGAGTCATTTAAACAGCTTCGATGCTTTACACAATATAATTCTGACTTTTAACATTAAGCTTTTAACAGATTCCACTAAACGTTAAATGTTAAAATGTAAACATTTATCGGTTAGTACATTTTTTAACATTTAGCAGAAGTTTTAACATTTAGCGGAATTTTAACAGTTAGCGTTGCTACACACAACACAACAGCCACAATTGCTAAATTCTTCCTGCAGTTGAGAGAGAGAGAGAGAGAGAGAGAGTGTTTTTTTTTTATTGAACTAAAATAAATTGTGTTTTTGCCTGACCGTCCATTCTTTTCTTCTTCAGTCCATCCTTGTGTCTATCCACCTATCCACTTATCCACCTGAATGATCTGACTACCAGTCTGTCTATCACAGTCCGTCCGTCCGTCCGGACATCTGTCTGTATTTCCACTTTTCTCATCATGTCTCTGTCGGTCGGTCGGTCGGTCGATCCGTCGATCTGTTGAACTATTAAGAGAGCAGGCATGTTAACGTCACTGGTTATGCCGTTCCAGATGTCTCTGTTTAAGTAAGTAATTAAGTACATGTAAGTAAGTAAGTAAGTAAGTAAGTAAGTAAGTAAGTAAGTAAGTAAGTAAGTAAGTAAGTAAGTAAGTAAGTAAGTAAGTAAGTAAGTAAGTAAGTAAGTAAGTAAGTAAGTAAGTAAGTAAGTAAGTAAGTAAGTAAGTAAGTAAGTAAGTAAGTAAGTAAGTAAGTAAGTAAGTAAGTAAGTAAGTAAGTAAGTAAGTAAGTAAGTAAGTAAGTAAGTAAGTAAGTAAGTAAGTAAGTAAGTAAGTAAGTAAGTAAGTAAGTAAGTAAGTAAGTAAGTAAGTAAGTAAGTAAGTAAGTAAGTAAGTAAGTAAGTAAGTAAGTAAGTAAGTAAGTAAGTAAGTAAGTAAGTAAGTAAGTAAGTAAGTAAGTAAGTAAGTAAGTAAGTAAGTAAGTAAGTAAGTAAGTAAGTAAGTAAGTAAGTAAGTAAGTAAGTAAGTAAGTAAGTAAGTAAGTAAGTAAGTAAGTAAGTAAGTAAGTAAGTAAGTAAGTAAGTAAGTAAGTAAGTAAGTAAGTAAGTAAGTAAGTAAGTAAGTAAGTAAGTAAGTAAGTAAGTAAGTAAGTAAGTAAGTAAGTAAGTAAGTAAGTAAGTAAGTAAGTAAGTAAGTAAGTAAGTAAGTAAGTAAGTAAGTAAGTAAGTAAGTAAGTAAGTAAGTAAGTAAGTAAGTAAGTAAGTAAGTAAGTAAGTAAGTAAGTAAGTAAGTAAGTAAGTAAGTAAGTAAGTAAGTAAGTAAGTAAGTAAGTAAGTAAGTAAGTAAGTAAGTAAGTAAGTAAGTAAGTAAGTAAGTAAGTAAGTAAGTAAGTAAGTAAGTAAGTAAGTAAGTAAGTAAGTAAGTAAGTAAGTAAGTAAGTAAGTAAGTAAGTAAGTAAGTAAGTAAGTAAGTAAGTAAGTAAGTAAGTAAGTAAGTAAGTAAGTAAGTAAGTAAGTAAGTAAGTAAGTAAGTAAGTAAGTAAGTAAGTAAGTAAGTAAGTAAGTAAGTAAAGTAAGTAAGTAAGTAAGTAAGTAAGTAAGTAAGTAAGTAAAGTAAGGAAGGAAGGAAGGAAGTAAGTAAGTAAGTAAGTACATGTAAGTAAGTACATGTAAGTAAGTAAGTAAGGAAGGAATTAAGGAAGGAAGGAAGGAAGGAAGGAAGGAAGGAAGGAAGGAAGGAAGGAAAGAAGGAAGGAAGGAAGGAAGGAATTTTTGGACGGTTTCGTCAAGCCGTTATTGGACGGTGCCGTCAGGCCGTCATTGGACGGTGCCGCCAGGCTACCGATGGTGCCGTCAGGCCGTCATTGGAAGGTGCCGTCAGGCAACCGTCCTAAGTAGTGGGAAATCTGGCTACTAGAAAACCAAAGATCAACATATTACAGCGCGATAAAGGTAGTACCATTTGCAATGCTGGATCCGTATATTGACAAAACATTGATAACTATGTAAGCGTTGGTAAACATTAAGTGATTTTAACTTCAGTTTAAGTTATGCTCTTGGTTTGAAGGGATTTGATCCTGTACAAATTAATGCGCATAACGTATGTCATAACGTTAACAAGCGTCTACAGAGGTTGGGGGTAAAAGGCTTACCGTACCGTACATTACGAAATATAATGCGTAGTACGGTGAAGTAACGAATTTCATAGAGATTATCGGTATATTATCAGTGTATGAAGGATGTATCTAACGACAAACGATAATGTTTATTAATTTATTTATATCAAATATTAGAACAATTAGCATGCATACATGAACTATATATATATCAGATGTAATTGGATAATAAATAGAATCCGTGCCGATTGTTCATCATTTGTGTAACAATTATCACAAATAAAGATGCAATGTAACCAACATTATTAAATTAATATCCGACATGGGGTCAATAACATAACCAAAACTTAATGACATTAAATAACGTAACAATTCAAATTGGTAATTTAAAGGTGTGACAACCTCTAAGGCAGATTTCAATGACTAACTTTCTCTGACATTTTCATTTTACAATTATTCTCCTTTGATACTTATAAAATGTAAACATTCCTACATAACTTCACTTTTTATCCCCCGACGATTACGCGGAGGGATTTACTACTACTCGTATACTACTACTACTACTACTAGTAGCCTACTACTACTCATCCGATTTCAATAATATTTTGCACAAATGTTCACCACCTTAATACGAAAACCCGTTTTTTTACGAAATTTGATTTTGATCATTACTTTCTGAGTGGCACGGTCCATCAGCACTTTCAGCGCTTTGATTTACAATTAGTGTGCAGGCCCGGACCTACAGAGCTTACATGTGGCTACGCACCTGTCTGCGGAGTTTGGTTCTCAGAATAAGAAAATTATATATGCATGAATGTAACACTACAGCCTCGCCATTGTACTTAACCTATTCACGGTACATAAATGTAACACAATCAGAGTTTAAGTACACCCCTGTTAATCCCCCTAGAACTGATCATGCAATGGGAGTTTCCTAAAACTGTCAGTACTCTGTGGTTAATCATCTGACCACCTGTTATTGTTTACTTGCTCTAAACTTAGTTTCTCTGGAAAACGATGAATTCTGGGAGTGAAAAATTATTGCCATATTAGGGGAGACCATTCGCTGAAATGTCTTGTGGGTAATGTATGCATACAATGATGCAATCACCATGGAGTTCATATGTAGGGCATGACTAACTGCCGAAAGGTAGTCCGGGGGAATCTTCTAATATAATATTGAGCGTACGGAGAATCTAAGAGAGTAGAGAGTAGAGAGTCGTGGGTTCAGGAGTGAAGAGCCATTTTCAAAGTCAGTCGGTCTTGTATCCACAAGATGGATCCCCGCAGTCTGACAGGGTGTGGGATAAGTTAAACTATATTATGGAAGCTAGTATTGTAGGGCAGTTGTTCAGCGTTACATAATAATTTGGGGATTTGGACATTTGAACGTTTCTTAATACTATTATACTTTTTGAATCTAAGACATTTAATGATAGGGACTATTTAGGTAGTTAATAAATGGAAGTACTGAAAACCACTATTCGAAACGGATATGTATATATATATATAACAGGATGTTCAGAGTGTATTAAGAATTTGTAATTGTTCGGACTGTTTTATATGTAATAATAAATTATGAAAATCACAACGCGAAGTCCGGACCTTGTTATTAAATGCATGTCATACGACCCCGTAGTGCTACATGTATACCTCGTGGTAAGTCTGTTTAGAAACATAATATGTTGTGAAATTCGGCTGTTGTTGGCTGGATAGCTATTTTAACAGTTTGCGTTTCGGGCTACGATTCTTTCTTTGGTTCCTGTCAATTCTTTGGAAAAAGTGTGTATAATGATGTGACTTGATTACAGTTGTTGCACACAAACTAAGTTTCTTATACTTTTTGTATTGAAGAACAAATATATTTTCAAGACTAAATAATAATAACAATAATAATCTGCCAGTTTCGCATGATAATAAACAGCTGATAATGTTCATAAAGTTTCGTTATTCATCCAAACTTGAATAAAATCGTGATTTAAGCTTATTAGTTATATTCGTAGTTATGTCATTTTTCCAAAGTTGAATAAAAAGCTACTTTCATTTTACTTTCTTTTCCAAGGCAGCCTATTTTTTCAACGTAGAGTATACAAAGTTTGAACATTTAGGGCAAATTAATTTCATTGTTAACCATAACATAATACTCTCATTTTGCCAACCCCGTTTCGCTTACATTTTTCACCTACATTTAAAAGGTTGGCAAAGTGAGAACACTCCGTTCCTTGGACTGCCTTATTGCTATTCTCGGTACGTGCAAAGTCTTGTCCAAAAGGCGAACAAGAACACGGTTACCTTCAGTATCCTGTGTATAAAAGCCTACGGTGATATAGAGACTTCAACAACAACAACAACAACAACAACAACAACAGCAGCAGAAACAACAACAACAAACAACAACAACAACAACAGCAAGAAGAATAAGCTTTTACTGAAAGTATAGCATGTGATTTCTTTCATAACGACAGGGTCGAGTCATTTAAACAGCTTCGATGCTTTACACAATATAATTCTGACTTTTAACATTAAGCTTTTAACAGATTCCACTAAACGTTAAATGTTAAAATGTATAACATTTATCCGTTAGTAATGTTTTTAACATTTAGCAGAAGTTTTAACATTTAGCGGAATTTTAACATTTAGCGGTGCTACACACAACACAACAGCCACACTTGCTAAATTCTTCCTACAGTTGAGAGAGAGAGAGAGAGATGTTTTTTTTAATTAAACTAAAATAAACTGTGTCTTTTTGCCTGACCGTCCATTCTTTTCTTCTTCGGTCCATCCTTGTGTCTATCCATCTATCCACTTATCCACCTGACTTATCTGACTACCAGTCTGTCTGTCACAGTCCGTCCGTCCGTCCGGACATCTGTCAGTATTTCCAATTTTCTCATCATGTCTCTGTCGGTCGGTCGGTCGATCCGTCGATCTGTTGAACTAAGAGAGTAGACATGTTAACGTCAGTGGTTATGCCGTTACAGATGTCTCTGTTTAAGTAAGTAAGTACATGTAAGTAAGTAAGTAAGTAAGTACATGTAAGTAAGAAAGTAAGTAAGTAAGTCAGTACATCCAAGTAAGTACATGTACATGTAAGTAAGTACATGTAAGTAAGGAAGGAAGTAAGTAAGTAAGTCAGTACATCCAAGTAAGTACATGTACATGTAAGTAAGTACATGTAAGTAAGTACATGTAAGTAAGGAAGGAAGTAAGTAAGTAAGTAAGTAAGAAGGTAAGTAGTTTATTAAAATGGCATGTGCATATACAATTAAAAAATAAACATATATGAAATAATAGTAAAAAAAACACCCGACCCAATGAGGCCTATAAATCACTATCTATAACTACGAGTATTAAGATCACATGATATAAGAGAAATTATACAATGTTCTATATCTAAATAAATAGTGAAATTCAATATAACAAAGGATTGACCAGGGAATGAAAGATGACATGTTAAGCAAATATATAACTAATTAAGGGTTGGCGGGGGTTGGGGGAGCTGGAGAGAGGGCGGTGTCACTTACTGACTAGCACCGTGTGGTTACCGGGCCACTGCTTACCAAGGTTGATGGGTAAAATTCACCAAATCATCCCTGTATTGTTTCAGGTGCTACTTGAGTGGTGGCGGGAAAACAATGATCGTGGATCCAACGAAAAATGGAGTGTTTACACCACAATTTGCCACAACCACATATTTCTGTAGGTGTGAACGTTCTAGACACATTCTGCATACTTTTACTGCGATGTAAATATGGGGTGGGCCTGGAATTTTCATTCCTGTTGCCGCTATATAACCTTTTTGTGTTGGAGCGCTGAAACCCCAATTCAACTCAACTGACTTACATACTTTGATTATTAACGCAAATATATATAACCAGAGACATAATACTAGTACCAGTAAAACCGACATAATGTGTATTCAGTTTTATATTCAACATACATATGCCCGGAACTAATCGAATTAATTATTGTTAATGAACTAGATTGCAGACCTGCTAAAACTTGTTAACACAAAATCCTGGGATTTTTAAAATTTAAGATTTAAAACGCGCGAAGAACATTTTAAATGGAAATTTGGAGCACGCGACTTGATTTCCACACCATTTTTTTAAAGCGCAAATTTAAATTATTTATGCAATTAATACAAGTTGATGCATTGTTTGATAGTTATAAAAAATAATAAATTAGCATAGCTATTCGATTAGAAAGACTTGGTTTAGTTTCTACCACAACTGTTAGTGCACTTATTTTCTACACAGATGCTAGAACCGTCACGTGACGTAGAGTTATCGTTCGTGCCTTCCTCAACACTAGTACCAGACTGGTATCGACTACAACTAATAAATTTAGACAAATTAAAAAATAAAATAATACTCTGCATAAACATTATTTTATTTCAAGCTCTGTTTCTCTCCATGGCTGAACTTAATGTTGAGGTAAGACTATACAAGTTATAAGTGGAGATATTTGCCTTTTTCAGTGCTAAGGAAATTCTATAATGATAGGTTATAGTTAATATGTTATACTATTAAGGACTAATGCCAGTCTACACTAGTACAGTCAGTCGGAGAAACGTTCAAATGCTGAACTACGCAGATGCGTGCTAAATGCAAATACAAAGTCAACTCTATTACAAGACGAATTTTGATGCAAGGCATCAAAGACGCCGCAATTTTGTGTAAGAAAATCAAGGGATGTAACTCTGCAATTGCTTGTCCAATTTTGATTGAATTCAAACTTGTCCCAGATTTCATTCATATATGTTTGTTAAAAATTATAAGAAAATTGAAGGCCCCATCATCTGTACAAGGCAAAATATATCATTTTACATTACATAGCTCTGGTGTTACTGGTCCAATCCGTTTGTCCTACTTTTCAGTAATATTAACAATCCGGTAAAGATCAGATGAAAACTGAAGTCTCTATTGTCTTAAGTAGGCAACATATAGCAATCTTACATATATCAAGGGTCGTAAATACGGTGTTTTTGGTCTGATAGGTGTTTTTTTTAAATTGTCCAAGCAATGTAAAGTTTGTTAAAGGTTGGGAGAAAAAAATCCACAAGACACAAGTTTAGCAATGTTTGTTAATTAAAGGGCTATAACTATTGTGTTACAGGTCCGATTTGGCTGGTTTCGAATTCGTCTAAGCTTTCATTAATATTAACAGCGTGATATAGTTTGCTAAAGATCATATGAAAAATAAAGGGGCTGGAGTGTAAACACGAACACATATAGCAGTTTTCGTTAATTCAAGGGCCATAACTCTAGTGTTTCTGGTCAGATCTTGCTGGTTATCGAATTTTTCCGAACTTTTACTTCTATTAACAATCTGGTAAAGTTTGATAAAGCTCGGATGAAAAATGAAATTGCTTCAGCGCTGGAACAAAAAAGGTAACAGACGGACGGACCAAGTAGAGCTAAAAAAATAATTATGTACAAAAATGGGTAACATATATATATATATATATATATACGTAGTGACATTTGTTGAACTTTTTATTAAAATGATAATACATAGACATCTTTTAGCCAGATGCTAGTTTTAAGAGTAATGATTTCTCTCAATTTATATTACCGAAACAATTTTTTTTATGTCATAGTATTAAATGCTTTTCGGACAGACGCTTTCTAATGTTTCATACCGTTCAAAGCGGCATTCAAATATCCATTGACACGAATATCTTCGCAATAAGGAACAGCTTACCTTGTTAAGTAGCTCCTATAATTCGCGGAAATAAATATGATCACACTTAAGGCTATGTAAATAGTTATTGTCTAAATGCGTAATTTTACGGAAAACGCATTCGCAACATCTCGATAACGGTATTGTTTATTTGTGTTTAAATATAAGGTTCAGTCGAGATTTGAACTCGGGACCTTTGAATACCGAAGCGGGCGCTCTACCACTGAACCACACTATCGGTTTGGCATATACTAACTATAGATAGACTATAGTGAAGCATATTTGCCTTCTTTACAACTTTTCAAGATTTCGACGATGACATGACGAAAACAGACACAAAAGATGTACTCAACAATATTAAGTGGATAGATATTTTATTCAAACATAAGGCATTACGCCCAACAGTTCACATGCAAATAGTACATACATATAAACATGTATATGAAATACACACAACATTTTCCAGTTAATGACAATTTGTATAATTTCATAGGTGAGTTTCAAGATCATCTGTATATGTTACTAGTTAAAACGTATTTGACAGCTATTAAGTATATAAGTCTTTAATATATATTTTTAAATTAATATTTCTAAGTACTGATCAGTACACATTTATATCTGTGGACAAAAATGGAGAAAAGTGATATTTATTTATAAAACATGTCGTCTCTTCTTTTAAAACTTTTACTAATGAATATTAAGTATAGCCATTAATGACGCGCCATGAAACGACCTTTCTCTTATGATGTATCCGTTTCCATAATAACATTGTATTTTTTAGGTAAACAAAATTTGCATTGCATTTACTGATGTTTCCATAATAACACACGTTTCTCCCAAATCGATGACTCATCTCCACAGGAGAAACCTTCAGGCGGCGTCTAATAATCATCGTACACCGTATACAGGTATGAAAGCACTAATTATTTTCCCCATAGACACCAAAGTTAAAGTTTCACATATTAATGATTTGCTGCAAATTCAAATCAAGTATGGATAATGCAGCAGTGTAATGTTCATATAGAAAACTATTTTTCCACTTGAAAAATCACCAGAAAACGTGGGGTCACAAGACATGTAAGAAAGTTCTTGTTTGTTTACTAAACAGGTCAAGGGTACAGCTGTTTTTATTGATCGACTGTTTTCATTGCTCACAAAGTGTAAGCATAGAGTCGAAATTTCGAAAATGTTCATCAGTGATCCAGTAAAACCTATTAATACGCTTTCTTATACATATCCATAATTTTGCATCCCAGAGATGTTGAGATTTTATTTTATTTTCAGTAGGTTAGGTTGACCAATTAAATAAATCACAGATATTGTTGCATTACGTATGTCGTTATGCCACTGAAGGAAATAATTATGTCCTTAGGTGTTAATTGTCAGTGCAATTGACCCCCACTGATTCGACACTTGTATATATTCCTCTGACTAGGGAGCGTAACAGGACCAATTCCGGAAATAGCTGATAAACTGTGAACGTATAGCTGTTAAATCAGTAACATTTTGTTTTGATGGAAAATCCGGAGATTGTACACTTAAATCCGGAGATCCGGAGAGCGACTGAAAAATCCGCATTTTATCCGTAGATTTGGCAAGCCTGAGTTTGGTCGGGAAAGCTCGACGAATAGTTTTTTTATGCATAATTCATTAAAATTAATTTCATATGATGCTAAAGGACAATACATTTGTGTTTTTTGACTTTAGTGCAAGTTTATTTAATAGTATGTACAATTGCTACCACTATGAACCCAACTTGAATTAATAATCCAACCGAACTTAATGTGAACCTTCTATATTGCCTTTAAACATTTTTTTTTTATGAAACTGAAGCATATTATGAGGTTTTTCTTTTATATTTGTAGTGGCATCAATCGTCTCCAGTCCCTTTAAACAATTTTTTAAAGCACAGTTTTGTTATAGACGTAAATGGAAAATCATTTGAAACTATTTTGTCCCCAAACGAACTGAAGAAGTTGGTTTGAACCTCCGTTGCGACCCTAAAGGTAACAACTGCACTACAGGTAGCACTTCTTGGACTATAGGTAACAGCCTACACTAAAGGTAACAAAACAGGCTTCACTAAAGGTAACAAAACAGGCTGCACTAAGGTAACACGATTTTCGACCTAAAGGTAACACCTCTATGCCATAAAGGTAACAACACATTATTAGTGCAGCTGCTATTGGAGATTCAGGTTGCTCAACTAAACATGTTATTTTTGTAAGAAAACAAAGCTTCCTGTTTTGTTGTACAAATAAAATATAGATTATTAGTTTTATTTTTAATTGCTTAATTTAGTTGCCTCATTGTAGATTGAGCTCATATTTATAACATATGCCCACCATCGATAAAATCAACGCCGATTACATTTTTACCAACGATGCATTTTTTAGTTCCTGAATTTAACATACTCATAATATAAGGTGCGAAGCGCCGAATTGGGGAGTGTTTGTGATTAGGTGTCCTGGTTCCTCAAGAGGGGTTTGCGGGGCCTCCCCCCAATATAGTTATGTCATCATTTGTATTGAATGTATATTGAAAGTAAACGGAGCTTGTAAATGTGGTTTTGTCTTAGAAACCTAGTTATTACAAATATGTGCACATTTTCCTTTGAATATATAATATATTATTGCATACGCATTTACAATCTCCGTTTACTTTCAATGTAACAGGAAACGTCAATATTTGCTCACAAATCTAATCATTTGATTGGTCACAACTGTCACGTGACCAATAACCTAAGTTATCGACATTATTGTGCAAACGGCGTTGAGAAACCACGTTTTCTGAGCAATAATCTAGGTTAACCAGAAACCGCTGTTTATGAAATAGAAACTTTCTATCAGAAATATAGGTTTTCGAGATTATTGCGCATTTGGCGTATGCCAATTTCGTTAACTTGAGTTTCTGTGCATAAACTTAGGTTTTACAGAATTAATTCTGATAAACCTAGTTTCTTGGTCAGAAACCCCAGTTATTGAACCTAGGTTTACGGTGATAACTGGTGTTATTATTACCATTATTGTGCAAACGGCGTGCCATACACATCGGCCAGTGGTGACTGGACACCTTTATAATACATATGATATTTTACTTGGGCTTCCAATCAATGACTGGATCAACCTGTAGAGTGATTAGTTTGTTCGCTCTACTGGCCGAAGCTTATGGGATGTCCGTCCCTCCGTCGTCAGTCCGTTGACTTTTGCTTTGTGAACACGATAGGGCCTTCGTTATGAATAGAGCTTATGGGATGACGAGTTGTCCGTCGTCCGTCCGTCCGTCCGTCCGTTATCTTTTGCCTTGTGAACACTCTAGGGCCTTCATTATTAATCGGATGTGTACGAAACGTTGCCAGTGTCTTTATATCAATGAAAGCTCGGAGAAGTTCGAAAATCAGCCAGGTCGAATTAATTTCACCGGAGTTAGGCTGAAAAATGCCATATTAAGCATTGTGAACACTCTAGCACCTTCATTTATTATTTGATCTTTACCAAATTTACAAAGATTGTTAATACCAATGAAAGCTTGGACAAGTTAAAAAATCAGCTAAATTGGATCAGTAACACCAGAGTTATGGCCCTGTTTTCTTCTGAAAAATGCCATTCTGAACACTCTAGCACATTCATTTATTATTTGATCTTTACCAAACTTGCACAGATTGTTAATACTAATGAAAGCTCGGAGAAGTTTGAAAACCAACCAAATCAGATCAGTAACGCCGGAGTTATAGCCCTTGTTTTTCTCTGAAAAAAATGCCATTTTCTTCCCTGTGACTCTAGCACCTTCATTTAATATTTGATATTTACCAAACTTGCACAGATTGTTAATATTAATGAAAGCTTAGACTAGTATGAAAATTAGCCGAATCGGGTCAGTAACACCGGAGTTATGGCCCTTGTTCTTTTCTGAAAAAGCCATTTTCAGTCTTGTGAACACTGTAGCTTGGAAAAGTTCGAAAACCAGCCAAATTGAATGAGTAACAGCAGAGTTATGGCCCTTGATCTACGGAAAAATGATATATTCTGCCTTGTGAACACTCTAGCATCTTCATTTATTATTTGATCTTTAACAAAACTTTGTTAATAACAATGAACGCTCGGACGAGTTCGAAATCCAGCCAAATGGGATTAGTAACAGTAGAGTTATGGCCCGTGTTTTTCTGAAAAAAAAAGCTATATTCTGCCTTGTGAACACTCTAGCACCTTCATTTATTATTTGATCTTTACCAAACTTGCACAGCTTGTTATATCAATAAAAGCTCGGAAGAGTTCGTGGGATTGTAATAGCAGAGTTTTGACCCTTGTTTTTCTGTAAAGACACACGCTGTATTCTGCCTTGTGAACACTCTAGCACCTTCATTTATTATTTGATCTTTACCAAACTTACAAAGATTGTTAATATCAATGTAAGCTCAGACAAGTTTGAAAACCAGCCAAATCGTATTAGTAACACTGGAGTTACGACCCTAGATTTAGTCAAAAATGCTGTATTTTGCCTCATTAAGACGATAGGGCTTTCATTTTGGCCAAATTTTAATGAAACTTTGCAGGGATGGTTGTCACCGGATTTCAGTTGAATCATTTTTGGAAGAATTATGGCCCTTTAAAGGTTTTAATACAGGTTTTAATACACAGACTTTGTCCGGACTTTTTTCCTGAACCCTGGCCGGATTTCAGCGAAACTTTGCAGGGATGATCAGTACCAGGCCTAGTGGTGCATGTCATCACTATGTTCAGCTTGAATGATGTTTTGGCTGAGTCATGACTCTTTTAAAAGGTTTTATTACACAAACGTTATCTGGACTATTTCTCTCGAACCCTTGGCTGGATTTCAACGAAACTTTGCAGGGATGATCAGTACCAGGCCTAGTGGTGCATGTCATCACTATGTTCAGCTTGAATGATGTTTTGGCTGAGTCATGACTCTTTTAAAAGGTTTTATTACACAAACGTTATCTGGACTATTTCTCTCGAACCCTTGGCTGGATTTCAACGAAACTTTGCAGGGATGATCAGTACCAAACCTAGGTATGCATGACATCGCCGTATTTTGGTTGAAAGATTGTTGGCCGAGTTATGACCATTTAAAGGTTTTAATACAAAAAAATTGTCCGGACTACGTTCTCCTGATCCTTGAGCGGATTTCAGTGAAACTTTGCAGGGATGATCAGTACCAGGCCTTGTTGTGCATGTCTTCGCCGTGTTCCGGTTGAATGTTTTTTGCGGAGTTATATCCCTTTTAAGGGTTTGATACATAAACTTCATCTAGACTAACTGGTCTCTTCTGAATTCCTGGCCGAATTTCAACGAGTTGGTAGGGATGATGAGTACCAAGCCTAGTTGCGCCTATCATCGTTGTGTTCTGGTTGAATGAGTTATGGCCTAATATACACACACTTTATCCAGACAATTTTTCCTGAACCCCTGGCTGGATTTCAGTGAAACTTGGCCGGAGTGATCAGTACCAAGCCTAGTTGCACATGTTGTTGTCGTGTTCCCATCAAAGACCCCATATAGCCAGTAGAGCGATAAAGGCTCAACTTGTTTAGTGGCGTTAACTCGTTTGTTCAATGAAATAATTGTTTTCTTTAGGGGAAGTGATTGTTTTTTTCAGGGGAGTTAACTGTTTTTTTCCAGGGAAGTTATTCGTTTTTTCAGGGTCGATCATGGAAGGTAACTCGTTTATTTTTCAGGGGAGGTAAATAGTTTTTTCGGGAGTGTTTACTCGTCTTTTCAGGGGAAATAACTCTATATTTCGGGGAGGAACTCGTTTTTTTTCACGGGAAATAATTGTATTCTTCAGGGGCAATTACTCGTTGTGTTTCTTTCAGTGGAGGTAACTACATTTTCAAGGGAAGTAACTCGTTTTTTTCAAGTGAAGTAACTCGTTTTTTCAGTGGAGGTAACTCGTTTTCTTCAGGTGATGTAACTAGTGTTTCAGGGGAGATAACTCGTCTGTATCTCCCTTTTTTCCGGAGAGGTAACTCATATTTGTTGGGGGAAGTAAATAACGTTTTGAAGGGATGTAACTCATTTATTTCAGGAGAGTTAAAGTTCCCCGGGTATGTCTTGCTTCATGAATATGTTTATGTTTATTTAAATCGAAATTAATACACAACGATAGATATTTACAATTCACACATTGCAATATCTGTGAAAAGCGAGAATACGATTTTATTTGATGACGTAGAAAACCTTAAACAGGTAAATTTATTTATCAAATTATCTGGCAATAGTTGTGCAGCTATACAATTCAGATTTACCTGATTTCCCCGTGCAGTCACGCAGTGGTAAAAGTAGTATCTACGTCATGCAAATAATACCTATTTTTACATACAACTTAGTTAAGGTTTTCAATATACATTTCTCTCCGAGACTATCAATGAAATGTTCATATGATGTTTAAGAGTTAAATTTGTTGATTGATAATACTACAAAAAGGGTGGCCATTCATCTTTAACCCGTTTTTTCAGGGGTAGTAACTCGTTTAACTTTATCCCGGCCTTGGTATTTGCTGCATATTTTGAATACATTTCGATTTTATTATATTTTTTTATTTAACAAAACTTATAACGCAACACTTGCGATTTTCTTTCTAATTTCAATGTAAAAATATGCGGTATTGATAATTGGTTTAGTTTAAGAATTAGTTTAGTTTAATAAATCTGTGTTTGTCAGGATTATTTCTTTGGAGAGTATGAGCACAGAGGTTATGTAGAGATGTGGTTTTGACAGATGTTTATTTGAAAATACGCATAGTGTGAATGAATGACGCGAAATGTTGAAAAACTGAATCGGTGTTTTATTCCAGATATGTGACCGTTTGCTAGCCAAATGTGTTTAATTCACAGAATAAAAGTGTATTTAAGCGAACGAATGTTGTGGAACTTGTGACTGATCTCCAAATATAGCCTATATTGCATTGAGTTCAATGGGCTGATTTTCACCTGTCTGACACCAGACCCAACTTTTAGATCGAGATTAACCTGTTCTTAAAGCTACTGAATATGAATTCGTCAGGGCTGAAGTTTCAATTCGACGAACATCCAAAAGATCGGTATTGTATTTAAGCCAAAAATCGATCAAATTCTATCGAGCCTTCGTATAGGTAACATCGATAAATATGATATTTCAAAAAACGTAGTTGCCCGGAACGGGATTTAAACCAGGAACCTTGCGTTATTGTTTGTTCTTTAATACTAAAGTTGCTACCAATAAACCACGTAGATTTGATGGTACGTTTTAGCATTTCTAACAAGAAATAGATATTACGCAATAAATGTATTAGAATCAGGACTTTATAAACGTCACAACACACTTTCCGATCACCAAAGTTAAATTGTAAATACTATTTTGAAATAAACTATTTTGAAATAAAAAGTATCTCGTATCAGAGTACATTCCTATTTAATTTGTCCAAATTCTAACAGCCAAATTATAACAGGATTCAGATTATTGCCCACCATTATGGTCAGCATTCAATCTCGTGTGACACCACTTACGTGGTTTAGCTTTGATGAGACCCAAAACATAGTCTTAAACAACAATAATGGTTGTAACTTGACACCGGAGTCAGTACTAATGGTCTTTTAATGAGTTTGTTGGACATATTATATAGAATGATGAAATACCGACTACGGCTTAGGCGTATATTCTCAGTAAACAGCACATTAGGTATTATTTATATGATTGTATTTATATAACTGACCAGCTTAAATGCACCCACGTATCACACAACTGCCGTAAGCCAATTACATCTCGGTCAACACTATGCTTAACTGATATAATGAAACATGAAGCCCTAAGTTCTGTACTTTGATAGGACGTGAGATACTATAATATATTTCAATATATAAATAAACAACAATAAAACAAATACGACTTTAACAGATAAATACCGCACACCCGCGCACAAACTTATCAACAGCACAATTACATATCGAAATGAAAGTTGTTTTTGGACGGAATCCTAGTTGTATTGATATAGAATTAAACGTACACCACGCAGGGCAAGTTTAATTGACATGTGAGGCTACCGATAACTTTTGAGGGGCGTTCAAACATGTTAAGTTGTTTTGCATCATAATATATGGTTCTAAATATACCATGTTCTCAAGGATATGGTATACTGTAAAGTCACTGTAGTCAGTGATTAGAACGACTGACTGTAAATTAGAAGGTAGTGTGTTTGAGTCTGGAGAGACACACGCACGGTCCTCCAACACATTATAAAGCATCTACCTCTTTACAGGTACGATGTGCACTGCTCGATATCTATACCGACAATGATGTCTTGTGTTAACTTTTAAAGCCCAATCTTTGTGACTTTAATGTACAATATCGCTAAAGCCGGTACTAGGAGGAATGAGAGGTGTTGCACCTGACATTACCTCTCATGAACAGACTCAATAACACCGAGTCTGCTACTTTTATCTCTTGTTAGTGTTTGTTGCTTCAAAGGGATCCTCTTTTCAGTATTTATTGACATTCACACTAGCGTTTGTTTAGTGCTGTGTGGAGGCCGTATAAAGTCGCCCGACTACAAATCAGTAGTAGTATTACTTACTGGTCCTTTGGGATCACTAAGCCCAGTATTTGTGGCTTTAACGTAGAATATCGCTTAAGCCAGTGGTAGGAGGCTTGCGAGGTGTTGAACTACATTACCTCTCATGAACAGACTCAATAAAACCGAGTCTGCTACTTTTATCTATTGTTTGTGTTTGTTGCTTTTTCAGTATGTATCCCTTAAATAACCAATTGCGCCATGGTCTGGTAAACATGAAATAACAAATCAAGATCAGTCTACAAAGAGGCATGCGATTATGGTATAGCTCTGTGATTCACATTCAGTGTATCCATAGTAACGAGGTACCGGCTCAACTACTTTATTCGATACGTTAAGTTTGCAATAATATACTAGAAATTATAATTAAAAAAGAATCCGTATAACTTCATCTACGTCTACATTTTCGACGTCATCAAACCGTTGGTTTCAAAATAAACATCATTGTTAGTTATTTGGATTCTTCACAGGGCTCGCATTCCCTGTCTGGAAATAATATTCACACGAGCCGTCAGGCGAGTGGGAGCATACTTTCCAGGCAGGGAATGTGAGCCCAAGTTCCCAGGGAATGTGAGCCCATGTTCCCAGGGAATGTGAGCCCATGTCCCCTGTCAAGAAATCAAATAACGAATTTTTCATAGTTTAAAGTTGTTACAGTAACTACTATATTAAAAAAAACAATAAAAATAAAAAACAAAAAACCACTAAAGACGTCTTTTTTATTCAGCAAATTTCCATCTTAACGTGCCTCATATTTTAGTATGAACACTTGATTTCACTGAAATATATATACATTATAATAACTGTGACAGACGGCAATATATTGATAGATATTTTATTTTCCTCCCAGTTGGAGGTTAGATTTATAATCATGATAATGTTCGCTGTTAGTTATTTACAATACAATTAACTGTAAACTGCACTTATGTACGACGGGATCTGTTTATTGCAAGAAATTTGGATCTAGTTTGAAAAGATGTCAGACCTAAAAGCTAATACATAAGAAAATAAAACAAAGTTGAAGATGGACAAGTTTTAGTCAAGAACACTTTGTAAAATAACGGTGATCGTTACGATTATCATGATTACGATGGTATATTATTTACAAAACTTACAAAAACGGAGTGGATTAGAACAAAACACTCAAGCTAAAATAGTTTCATCTTCAGATCAGGAAAAGGAAATAGATGACGTCATTACAACCGGTATTATTGAAAATAAGCTACCACAGAGGGAAGATGTTGTATATTCGAAAAAACAAAAACAAACACAAGTACGTGCAATTTACTATGCCGAGAATATTCTGCGTTCAGAAATTCAAAAAGAGTTCACGATTCTCGTTATCGGAAACCAGCAGATGAGAAATGCATTTAACGTGACCCACAATGTATCGTGATTGGGATTAGAAAATGTGGCACCCGCGAATTGATTGATTTCACGAAATTGCATCCTAATATTGTATTCAAAGGTGGACATTCATATGAATACAATTATGTCTTAAGGCCTAATTCAACTAAGAGACCCAAGAAGGCCATGCCATGCAGATATTCAAACCAGATAACAGTCATAAAACATGCTGCGTACTGTGGAGAGACTGTACAACTTCAATAAAACCCTAAAATTGATTTTATTGGTTCGTGAAACCATTCAAAGAATAATTTCTGATTTCACGTTTACGTATTTTTTCCAGGGGAAATCATTTTCAGGTAAACAAAACTATTCTGCTATGCCAGATGTTGACGATAAAGTTGTAAACCCAGCTACAGGCGAAGTTAGAACGAACAAGTGGGAAATAAAATATTCAGCGTACGACATCCCAATGCTGAAATATTTAAAGTACTTTTCCCTCAAACAGATACTTATCATCGATACTGAACAATTTAAAAAAAAATCCAGCAGGAGTTATGTATCAATTGGAGGATTTTTTGGATTAGAGCATGCCATTAAGAAAGATGACTTTGTTTATGACGAAGAAAAGCAGTTTTACTGCGTAAAATCGGCTGACGGAATGGCCTGCTATGATCAAAACCAAGGAAGAGTAGAACGGAAGGAAATGCAATCGGAAACTCGTAAAAAGATGACCGAATACTTCAATCAACATAACGAGAACTTCTTCAAGATTGGCCTAAGGTTCGACTGGTGAATACTAATTGGAATAAATGAATGAATGGTTTCTACGGCACATCGACACATAAATTGGTCATATTGTGCGCAAAAACTGATGAAAAATGAAGAAATGAAGTAGTAATTAAAAATTAATGTAAATATATAAAGATAACACTATTTACAAATAAGGGATGATATGGTAGTAATATAAAATGATTGTCCGGACCGTATTATTTAAATACATTTTGGGATAGCGGTGTGTCGCGTACCAAAATAAGGTCGCTGTAACCTTGACCTTGACCTGTGACCTCTGTCATAGAAAATGTTCCAAAAATGCTTGTTCGGGCCATATTTTCAATACTATAAGACTTTGAAAGGGTGTGTCGCGTATCAAAATAAGGTCCCTGTGACTTTGACCTTGACCTGTGACCTCTGTCATTGAAAATGTTTGTCTGGACCGTATTTTTAATACTATAACACTTAGATATACCGAACTTGGTATTTGAATACATCTTGGGATAGCGGTGTGTCTCATACCAAAATAAGGTCATGTGACCTTGACCTTGACCTGTGACCTCTGTCATAGAAAATGCATAGAAAATGCTTGTCCGGACCGTATTTTCAATACTATAACACTAAGAGATACCAAACTTGGTATGTGGATACATCTTGGGATAGCGGTGTGTCGCGTAACAAAATAAGGTCACTGTGACTTTGAGCTTGAACTGTAAGCTCTGTTATAGAAAATGCTTGTCCGGACCGTATTTTCAATACTATAACACTTAGAGATACCAAACTTAGTATGTGAATACATCTTGGGATAGGGTGTGTTGTGTACCAAAATAAGTCATTGTGACCTTGAGCTGTGACCTCTGTCATAGAAAATGCTTGTCCGGACCGTATTTTCAATACTATAACAGAGACACCAAACTTGGTATGTGAATACATCTTGGGATAGCGGTGTCTTCGCATACCAAAATAAGGTCATTGTGACCTTGACATTGATCTTTGACCTGCATCATAGGAAATGTCTGGAAAATGCTTGTCTGGGCCGGTGGAGGACTATGGATTGCCCTCTTGTTTTCAAATGCTTGTGCTTTATCAGATATCTGAGCCATCCATGTATTTCCATCTACTAGAAGGCATTGCTTTGCCTTAAATTCAAATTTTGGAATAATGCCAAAGTTTTTTGTCAATAAGTCAATTTTGCGTGTTTTAGTGTTTAATGATCTAGTTCTGAATTTAAGCGCCCGGTCGTTGTGCCAGCTGACGCCATGATCTACGCAGTCTTGTAATATTTCAGTAGAAAATTCACAGTAGTAGCACTGGTGAGCCATGATCCTGAAACCAATATGTAATCGTATACATTAATACACATTAAATATAAATTAATGTCTGTATGTCTGCTTGGAGTGATTTGAAATGTTCATCATCATTTTTGTCGAAATTAATACATATGCAAAATTGGAACAGGAAATGCATCATTCGTAAAACGCAAAAGGGACGGCAGCTTTCACAGAAGACAACCAAATTGTTCCAAACTTTTTATTAGATGTTTCACATAAAATATACGTTCTTTTCACGTTATTTACATTAATTCATTAGCGGTGTTTGTTTTGTGCATCATTGCTGATGTTTCAAAATGGAATAAAGATGAAACTTTAAATTTACAGCTTCCCCTAGTCAAACTGTTCATTCAGGTATAATACCCAATAACATCTATTTATAATCGAGTGATATACTTTACTCGGATATTATATATCTGACGTGTTCAGTAGTAAGGCCTTAGTATCACCCGGTTTCCGAAATTAATCATTTTACGTTGACTAGGTGTCCGAGTGGACTAAGGCGTCTGCTATTGAGCGAGTCACTGTGTCGAGGTAAGCGTGGTAAGTGGTTGGTAAGTTGTTGGTACAACATTTTCTCCACACACGCACACACGCACGAACACAAACACACACGATCCCAGTTACTAATAAAATACATTGCCCTAAGCTAGAAAATAATGGACGACATAAACAAAATAGAATGGAATGGAGGTTATAAAGCCTGCATATCACAAATAACAGACTACTAAATTCACAAAAGTCCCAAGCGGGCCTGTATCGCTCTACTGATGGTACGTTTTCTGTGGTGGATATGTGGGGTGGGTTGGTATGTGTGTCCAGGGTCTTCCCCCGGAATTTTTAAGGAGTAGGGGCTTAAGCAACAACAAATCAGGCTCTATTTGTTTTGTAATATGGTGTACTTAGTGACCCTGTCCGTACTCTAAATTTCATTTGTTGGAAATTAGAGTATGATAAAGCGCCGCCCATTTATTTATTCTGAATTAAACGATTTAATGCTATGCGTTCATCAAAGGCAAATATATTTATGTCATTTTATCATTTTTATCATAGTTTTTAAAAAAAAATCTAAAAATAAATCTAGGTGATAGAGAACAACTATGTTCAACTAATTTGTTATGAAATAGTAAAGTATGTTTATATGTATGCATTGAATATATGTCTCGACTTTCCATTCATTTTTTGCTTTGACCTTGTCAGAAATGACAGTATAAATCTTTTTTTCATCGTTGTAATCGCTTTCTTCAATGACCGAGATAACTGCCGAAAATCAAAACAATTGCAGGGGTGGGGCTATAAGGCTATGTATTGTGATCAAGTTTGGCTGGTATTAAAATTAGTCATGCGTTGGTGCTTTGATATAATAAACACTCGAACCAAATCTGGTAAAGGACAGATGAAAAATGAAGGTCCTATTGTCTGTAACAACGTAAACGACAGCATATTTAAGAAAATCAAGAGCCATAACTCTGGTTTTACTGTCCGATCTGACTGGTTTTCGAACTTGACCGAACTTTAATTGATAAGTTGGCGAAGTTGGGTAAAGATCAGGTGAAAAGTGAATGCCCTATCGTCTTAACGAGGCAAAATAGGTTTTATGACATGTTTGAGCTATGTTTGGTAAAGATTGGATGACACATAGACGCTATAAAGTGGTAATAAGATAAAATATAGCAATTTTCGTTAATTCAATCGTCGTAACTCCGGTGTTACTGGCAGGTTTTGGCACTTATTTGCGCTGTTATTTATATCAACTATCTAGGAAAGTTTGGTAAAGATAGGATGCAAAATTGATGCACCAGAATGATGACAACAAGTTAACGGACGGACGACGGACAACAGATCGTGGCATAATCCCTACTAAAAAGCAGACAACATAGTTTAAGGGTGATTACAAAAATAATCAGAGCCTTTACTGGCTGGAGTAGTGAAACCACCAATTCGAAATTAATGTAAAAAAACGAAGTATTTGCGAATGTACCACCGATATATCGGGCTCAGCGACCTACAAAGATAGGAATGAATAACACATTTAACAGATTTTAGCTATTTACCTTCGAAGTGTAATCCTCATTCAAGACCCACGGGCGATAAACTGGTAGACAGCGAACTGAATTTTAACAACAAAAAAAGAATAGTTAAAAAGAACATTTTCTGATATGCACTGAACTGGTTTGATGGGTTGATTATAAAAAAAATCGGAAAACTTACAATCAAAGTTTATTTCGGATTAAAGTTTCATCATTAACCGTTCATACGAGTAAGTATATACCGTAGCCATTGCATGTCATAGGATATACCGTTTCCTGTTCCGCGGATGTACCGTTAATACATTCAGCGTTTTGACGGTAAATCTATCCCGGGCCCTGGTGGATATACCGTCACTCATACAAAAGAGAAAATGCATTTTTTCGCATAGAATTCCTAAAATACAAGACCAGGACTTTCAGCATTTGACTTGTACCAAAATTGATTGCTTTATGCGCATTGTTTATTCTGGCAAGTAATTAACAAACAACTAGTGGGTGTAGTGTCGATATATGCCACAAAGTGACTTTTTATTCACAAGGGTGTGAATATGTTTAAAGTTCAAATAGTAGACATGTAATATAGTAATATTATGTAACACATATTAATTTCCTTTAATTGCATAATGAAACTGATATAGAATAAAGCACTATACAATTAGATGTACTAAATATTATTATGCAATATTACGTAATCTAAGTTGTTACACGATTTGTCGTTAATTGGAAATAACTGTTTTTTATATTAAAAACATTAATGGTGTTTATATAATCTTTAATTAGCTATGGCGATTTTCGCCACTCTCATCAGACAATTTGACTGATGAAAATCGCCATAAGAAAGGGAAAGAAACAAAACAAAACGAATGACCTTGGCATATATCGAACACAAAACAACAAAAGAAAAACAACCAATTAATTACGCGTATTTTATGCTGGTATTTTAGCGAAATGCACATTATACCTTAACGCGTCTGAACGATCGTACATGAACCCATGGTGCGATTCTGACATAAATGTACACGTGAATAACAAATAATTCATATAAATTAAATCACTAAGCAAAAACTAATTCATATACGTTGAACCTCTCGTAAAGTGATATTCCGCCGAATATTCCGACTTCAAAATGTCTCTTTCAAGTGGACCTTTGGAAACGGCCGGACACGACACATACGAAATATATGTATATCCATGTAGTTTATAAACAAGAACGACCCTACATGAACACATGGTAAGGTCACTCTCCGTGTGTACGAATACAACCCCACATGAACCATTGGTGGGGTCAATATTTGATAATGAGTCTAGTTTGAATGCAAACCGCTCACAAGTTATCAGTGAAATGAACGCATGACTGTTCCCTATTATCTTTTTCTGTAATGTTGAGCGACTATGTAATGAAGGCCGTGAACCCACTGGCCTCTATTTATTGATGTATGTATTTGACTGCAACTGCGCGTCGGACACGTTGTAAATAGCTCCACCGCCGACTTCTCCACTGGCGTCTGTAAACGGCGAAAAACAGCATGTCTGGAAAAAACAAACAAAAAAACCCGTAGACTTTCCGCTGGGCGATGCTACAAATTGTTTACATATCAAAAGGTATTGTTTGACACCTGTTGTCAGACGGACGCAATCATATGGCTTTTTCACATTAAGCGTAGGATTTATTGCCTATTTGAATTAATTAAAACAAATAGTCATATTTTACCACAAATAACTCAGACATACATTTATAACGTTTATTCGAGCTTGTTCGGGTATTAAACCACTATAAACATCAAGAGATAATTAATTGGAATGAACAATGCTTTCTAAGTTATGTGTGACACAGAATGGAGATAATGCGAACATGTATTTTAGAACCTCAAATAACTCAAACAGAATTATTTTGTATATATTTCTAAAGTGCCTATCATAGCTTGTTCATGGGTAGCACCCAAGCCCTTCCATTCATATTCATTTTGTTATTTTTTGTTCATGCTCATTAAAGGTCTTCATCATGACCCCTGCATTGTTTCGGGTGCCATTTCGCTCACATCACTGAGAGCAGTGGCAGAAAACAATAAACGTGATTCCAGCTAATTGGAGTGTCTACAATAGAATTTGCAGCAACTCTGCAGTTCAGGGTGAGAAGGTCCTAGGCCCATTCTCCATATTTTATCTCGATGTACATGGAGGATGACCTGGCATGTTCATGCCTGTTAGGCGCCATATAACCTTTCATGTGTTGGTGCGCCTTAAAACCCAATTCAATTCAATTCAGGTAATGAACCATTATAAACGGCAAGAAATAATTAATTTTAATGAACATTGCCTCCTAGGTTATGTATGACACAGAATGGATATAATGCGAACCTACCGGAAGTTGACCGGGTGGCCATTCTTAATCAAAGATACAGTAATGATAATATACTCTAATGACCATTAATTGTACCATTAACTGAATTAGGTGGAGGTTAACGATTCCCACGGACATCTTTGAACATTGAACTGTCTGCTGCCACTCACAGACAAAGATAAATGGCTATTAATGACACCTGTTGATAAGATCACAGACGTATGAGCTCTTGAATTTCGGAAAGATTCAGAGAACTGTGAGATCTTAAAATGTTACAATTATCAATGAACTTGATATTTAATATTTTCAAATATATGACATATATTTTGGGGATTGTGTCTAAAAGGACGTGTCTTAAATGACTTAGATCTACAAACTCAATGGCCCGTATATTTGATATTAACTTTTCTGATATCATGGAGTCGACTGGCATTCATACGCTTGTAAACGATTTGTGTGCGTTATACCCACGTGTTATTTTGCCGACTAATGAGTTAACACTGTCATTCATGATGACGTATTCGGTTGTTTTTGCCTTCGAGGCCAAAGCTTTTTCTACTATTTCGGCCGTGACTCTTTGAGTGACGTTATCTGTTATTTCCCGTATTAAAGGGAGTACATCGGGATTTTCATGGGAGTCTAGGTGTCCGACTTAGAATTGACAAATATTAATATTTTCTATTCTATATGACCAAAACATAATGAATGATCCTACTATCTCTTATTTGCAAAGAAATTCCTTCTGCGCAGTAATACGTGCTATCCTAGGTGACGCACTAGGGTTAATTTCGGCATTTTACGCCCGATTCCGTCCTAACTATATGGTGTTGTGAGAATTAGACGTTAATGAAATGATTCTAACGTCATATCTGATTGATATAAGTGTTTTATCATGAATTATCTTTTCTGAAATCATGGCGTCAGCTGGCATTGATACGCTTGTAAACGATGTGTGTGCATTAAACTCAGCTGCTATTTTGCCGATTAATGAGTTAACATTGTCATCTATGATGACATTTTCAGTTGTTTTTGGCCTAGAGGCCAGAGCCTTTTCTATTATTTCGGACAGTGAGACCGTGACTCTTTGAGTGACATGTTCTGTTATTTCCCTTATTAAATTAGCAGGTAAAAAAAATTGATACTTCCCTTGTTTTCTTTGTTGACCTATCAGCGTCGGGCTGTCTTGTTGTCTTTTTTCTTTGGGGCCATTCTCTGAAATAGTGAATACAACGAGGGACACCTGTGTTTAGTGAAATACCGCTCTATAATAAGGAACTTACGCCTCTATGTATGAGAGGGCACTAAAATATCGCTCTATAATAAGGCACTTAAACGCCTCTATGTATGAGAGGGCACTAAAATACCGCTCTATAATCGGCACTTAACGCCTCGAATGTATGAGAGGGGACTAAAATACCGCTCTATAATAAGGCACTAAACGCCTCTATATATGACAGGGCACTAAAATACAGCTCTATAATAAGGCACTTAACGCCTCTATGTATGAGAGGGCACTAAAATACCGCTCTATAATCGGGCACTTAACGCCTCGAATGTATGAGAGGGGACTAAAATACCGCTCTATAATAAGGCACTTAACGCCTCTATGTATGAGAGGGCATTACAATTCCGCTCTATAATAAGGCACTTAACGCCTCGAATGTATGAGAGGGTACTAAAATACCGCTCTATAATAAGGCACTTAACGCCTCTATGTATGAGAGGGCACTAAAATACCGCTCTATAATCGGGCACTTAACGCCTCGAATGTATGAGAGGGCACTAAAATACCGCTCTATAATAAGGCACTTAACTCCTCTATGTATGAGAGGGCACTAAAATACGCTCTATAATAAGGCACTTAACTCCTCTATGTATGAGAGGGGACCTAAACTACCGCTCTATAATCGGGCACTTAACGCCTCGAATGTATGAGAGGGGCACTAAAATACCGCTCTATAATCGGGCACTTAACGCCTCGAATGTATGAGAGGGCACTAAAAAACTCTCTATAATAAGGCACTTAACGCCTCTTTGTATGAGAGGGCACTAAAATACCGCTCTATAATCGGGCACTTAACGCCTCGAATGTATGAGAGGCACTAAAATACTCTCTATAATAGGCACTTAAACGCCTCTATGTATGAGAGGGCACTTAAATACCGCTCTATAATCGGGCACTTAACGCCTCGAATGTATGAGAGGGCACTAAAATACCGCTCTATAATAGGCACCTAACGCCTCTTGTATGAGAGGGCACTAAAATACGCTCTATAATCGGGCACTTAACGCCTCGATGTATTAGAGGGGACTAAACTACCTCTCTATAATAAGGCACTTAACGCCAATATTTATGAGAGGGCACTAAATACCGCTCTATAATCGGGCACTAACGCCTCGAATGTATGAGAGGGCACTAAAATACCGCTCTATAAACGGTCACTTAACGACCTGATGTATGAGAGGGCACTGAAATACTGCTCTATAATAAGGCACTTAGCGCCTCGAATGTATGTGAGGGCACTAAAATGCCGCTCTATAATAAGGCACTAACGCCCTGATGTGTGAGAGGGCACTAAAATCTTGCTCTATAATCGGGCACTTAACGCCTCGATGTATGAGAGGGCACTAAAATACCGCTCTAAAATAACTGTCATGTAACACCTTCCTGTTGAATGCTCATTAGCCCGATCAAGGCGGCCACATAATCGGTGTAATCATCATGGAACTACCATACACTTCGAAACGTGCTGGATTAAATGCCCATTAATCAACCTCAGTGTGCCGCCGGGAGGTGTAAGAGAATCAGCAATAAACTGACACTTTATAAAGTCAGATCTAAATGACGTTTGAATGGACCAAAGATCCTCGCAGCCTGCGATACTGGAGATTAATCTCCAGCTGTCAAACTGACCACGAACGAATCGTTTGGATATGAACATTAATGAATTCTGTCAAGAAATCCTTTATATCTATGAACTTGTTATACGCATTCTTATATTATGAAAGAACTTATAACTTTGAATTTAAAAAGGGCAGTTGTTGTATTATAAAGACTCAATGAACAGACAATAAAACCGAGTCTGCTGCTTTATTCTCTTAATTGTGTTTGTTGCTCCCAAAGGATGGCCTTTATCAGTATTTATTATAACATACACTCTCTTACCACGCACTCCAGTCTGAAACACTGACTACTGCTGGTCAGCTTCCTATCTACATTACAATGAATAACATCGTAATTACAGATTATTAGTTAGAACAATTTGTTAGTTCTTAGTTATTTATAGTCCTATATTAACACCGGTAAGACTATCACATAGCATAAACGCCTCTGTTTATTACAAATGGTGCACTGTAATTGCAATAGTCTAGACACTGCTCTTCAATAAGGACTCTATGTACGCCTCTGTATATGAGTGGAACTATATGCTGACTAAATATTACTCTGAAATAGGGCACTTAACGCCTCATTTTATGAAACACAGGTGACTAAACCCTGCTCTGCAGAAGAAGACGTTTTCTAGGTTACGCCACTGAACTTAGGCAAGTTAAAAACCAGTTGCATCAGACTAGACACATCAGAGTTATAGCCTTTGATTTTTTAAAAAACTGTTTTCCGGTAGGCCTTAGACTATTCCAGCCAGTAGAGTGATACAGGCCCTCTTGTGCATCTTGTTCCCGGAAGACTACTTAATACACGCCACTCTGTAAATGACATAATTTTAGACATGGAGGTCATCTTAAATGACAGTTTGGCCATAAAATACAAATCTGTCTATCCATCAGCAATTTCATAAAATAATATTCTAGTCTAGATTTGAAACAGTTTAATGACAATTGATCACAATATATTTGGAATGGATCGGCCCTCTAAGATTTTGGTAGGTCGCCCAAGTTCGCAAAGTTGGCTAAAACTATGTAAAATTTATGGAAGTTTGAAATGTCCAGCAATCGTGCAAATATTCATACAGTCTTTCCTATCAAACCTTGCATTCTCAGTACTTTCAGTACTTTGATTTATCATAAGGCCAGTAATTATGTAGGGGAAATAACCCTGCAAGTGATGGGGCAAATATCGCCGCCAGATGTCGCACCGTTTCACTTTGCACGTAATGAAATCAGTTTCTGTCGAACGGATTGCGTTTGCATTGCACCGACTTTGTTTTCGCCCGATCATTTTACTTACCACTAGACTAAATGTGTTTGCGTTAAACTGATTCATATTGCATCATGCTGATTTACTTTGTTCTGTATCACTACACATTTTTCGATGAATCGTTTTAGTTTTCATCGTACCGACATGTATTTTATTGTATTGCATTAGTTTTTTTGTCAAATGGTTTGTCATTGCACTGAATGATTTCTATTTCGTCGTATGGTTTGAAATTTTACACCGTATCATTTCACTTCAAACCGTATCAATTCACTTTGTAACAAATGAAGAGAGTTTACACGTCGCATCGAATCAATATGTACGTCATCAAATGACTTCATGTTGAATTAAATGGCATGTCATTGAATGGTTTGTAAATATCCACATTTTGACGGTTATGGCTTCCCATAAAAATACATGATATAGCGTTAAATGTGGGACGTACCTTTTGACAGCATCTCTGTCCGCCATCTTGAATGGATGTACCGTGTTCCGAAAAGGACGTAACGCATCTCGATCCAGACAGTGATGTAAGCGACGCGTCTGCATTATGTAAACAATATTGAGAGAAATCCCAATACATGTATATGTTTTTATAGAACGTCGATCAGACGCTTGGCCGCGATTGTGGTTGGAATGCGCTTTATTTAGCCGAAATTTACGGCAAAGAAATCTGTCTTTGACTGTCGCTCGTTTGAATGAAACGGTACATGCGCAGTGAAGCAGTCTATTGGGGAGTAGATGTTTATAATTTAGATGGTTACCAAATGTGATGTACGTCACCTTGACATATTTGTGACGATGTATGTAAGTATTTAAATTCATTATCCTGGAAAATGCAAATGCCGTTACCGTTACATTTTGTATGCATGCAGATGTTGCGTGAAACCCATAGTTATAAACTCGTTTATGCGTTCTTCCGGCTGCTGTTCAATCGCAGTTTAAACGATTATGTTTTAAGTGTACATTTTGGTTTCGTTATAATTGGAGAACATGCGTATTATCAGTGCCATCTAATTCAGAAAAACTGGTACACATCCATCATTCAGCTCGTCATTCTAGCTCTTGCACAGTTACAGTAGGAGAACGAATGTATATACGTGTACTACATGTAATACTTCATATAATACCGAAAATTATATTTTGCAAAAGTCATATTATTTAATAAATTCCACGTAATGCATTTGTGTTACCTAATTGGATCACCGATATTTATTTTTCCCTCTCAAGGGTAAATATTCGTTATAGTAAGAGTTTCGTTCTCTACAAATTCATTTTAAGTGATATGTTCAAAATAGTGAGTTATGTATCCATTTATTATAAATTGTGATTACATAGTTCATTAAAGAAGATATAATGTATTATTACATTTCTATGGGTGAACAGGCGCGTAGCGTGCCATACTCATTTACTCACGTGAGTAAACTTTTCAAACGAAGGCTCAAAAATAAAATAAAAACATAAAAACTCGAAAAACGTAATAAAAAGGTGAGCCTAAGTGGGGGTACAAGTAACATGTTGAGTCTGAAATGTTAAGGAATAACAGTATTTTCGAAAGGATTTAAATCTTTCATCCTGACCCTAAAATGCACCAGAAGTCACGTACGAGCGTTTATTTTTTAAAAATGTCCCGGACCCCCACCAGCGGGAAGGGGGACAACCCCCTCCCGCACCTACCCCCGTGAGTAATTGAGATTTTGGTCACGCTACGCCCCTGGTGAAAGATTGGGATTTCTCAGTGAAAGAATATTCATAATCGCTAAATATTAATAACTAACTTCGAACACAAAAATAAATAAACTGCGACGTTGAGTTATGACGTCAACAACGTGCTGGTGACGTCGACGTCATCCGCCGATAAAGCTAAATAAAGCGAATAATTCTGGTAAAAATCATACATAATCTGTGTAAAAATGTAATAAATAGATTATTTAACTTTGTGATCGATTATATGGAAATCCTTCACTCGATGGTAGACGTGTGCTGTCTTTTCACGAACAAGCGTAAGTGCTGTTTTTTCACTCACTCGCTTACGCTTGTTCGTGAAAAGAACCACACGTCTACCATCTCGTAAATGATTTCCCTATAATCGATCCCAGCAGTTAAATAATCTCTTTATAACTGATTGTATTTAGTTCCGCGATGAACTTGCGACGGCTGATCAATATGATCTGTTTGTTTGTTTGTATGGTGTTTTATGTTTCAACACATGTATGGTTATATATGATGGTCGACCTTTTACTTTTCCTGGGAAGAACCAGTACTGTACACCTCCCGCTATCCGTAAGAATCGACACTTCCTCACTAACAAGTCGAATCCCAAATGGGATTTGAACCCGCAGCAGTGAGTACAACGCAACGTCGCTAACCCCTCGGCCACGGAGACGCTTTGCTCAAAATGATAAACAATTCAAACGTATATAAATTAAATTTAAACCCGTTGTTTAGGCGTATAACATGTTATTTCAGTAACAACATGATATTTCCGATGAGTACACGTGTTGACGCCAGGTTAATAGTGATAACGTCTGCACATGTATACCAATGTCTTAGTTGTATGACGCCTGTAAACAGCTAATATCAGGTACTACCACTAGCACAATGCAGGCCCGTAGCTACACTGAGGCACACCAGGCCTGGAATACACCAACCATTCTTCAAATTATTCATAGACTTGAGTTCAAGTACTCAAATTTCGTTCACAAATATTCCCATGATCCTGAAAGATAAACAATCGTAAGAAGTTGCTATTTATTGGTATGCATCATATTTATCCATGCTATCATAGCAGCTTGTTATGAACGTTTATTCTGTAAACGTATAGAAATATGTGTGATTGAAATTTGCATACTTTCAGCTTAAGTCTAAGAATATTCTCAAGAATGGTTGGTGAATTTAAGGCCTGGGCAGTTGCCTCGGTAGAATTTTGGGAATGTGCATAATTTACATACTTCATCGATAAATAATCACTATCAAACATTGACACAAATGTCTTGCTTAAAACTGAAATCGTGTCAGGCACATGTACTAAAACGCAGGAAATCGCATGAAGAAATCACTAAAAAAATCGGAGTGTGGTTGGGGTGGAGGATGCATACCACCGTTCCGCCATAGAAAGGGATTTGCCTCCGTTAAATTTCAGGGCTGGCTATGTAGTCCAGATGGACTCTGATAGATATTTTTGCAGCATGTGGACCATTTTTGATGAGAATATAAGTTATTGTTTTTTAATTGTGCACATTTAAACTGTAAAGCACGCATCTCAATGCAAAATAATCAATGGGCATGTTTCACCTTGATGTACAAATTCGTTAGTAACAATTATTTTTTATAATTTCCAAAATTAGCCGTTGGTTATAGAAATACTACAACATTTTTCAAAATATAGTTTCTTTAGTTTCTTTAAAAGTGGAACTACAAAGAACAATACAACTTTTTTTAGTGGACGATCGTTTAAATTAGGGTAACTAAAGAAGCGTGGCTATACCGTACTACAACTACCAGATATGTAATAGATAGAGTCTGGTCTCAGCGAGTTGGCTTATTTAAACATCGAGGTGGGCGTACAAATTAATACCCGTTTATAGAAGGTTGGTTTATTTGTACGTGAGAACATGTGTAAAACAGACCGCAAGATGGTTATTTTCCCCTTAATATCATATTAGCATCCTCGGCTAAATTTTTATTTTTATTATTATCGGGTGAAACATTTTCTTAAATCATTCGTTATGATGTTGAGGTTTCATAATAATCTGCCCAAGAAATACAATCATCTTAATTAACAACACAGTTTTGAACGCAATGACCTCGTCGTTGCGCTATGATCTGAACTGGACCGACAGTGCTCTTATACGGGAAAATGAAACCTTTTCTTAAGATATTCGTATGATTTTGATACTCCATAGTATTCTTCCCAAAAGTACAATCAAGTTAAATAAAACAGCAGTTTAAAATAAGATGACGTCGTGGTTTCGCAATAATCTGAATTTGGCTGAAAGATAATTTTATATATGAACTCATTCAAGCGATATGTCTGCATCCGAACTATCTTGAATTAGCCTGAGATTCAATCTTCAGAAACTGATCAATGAAATATGTTTAACCACAGACATATTAATAAACAGATAGGAAACTTCCTATCTTAATCAATGAAGTAACCAAAATATCATGTGGCACCTTAACTTTTCCTTCTATCTTCTCTCTCAATTATTCACTGATTTTAATGAGAATACATTCAAAAGATTCAGAGTGAATAGCAAAATGGGATTATAATAATTTATGTTTACTAAGTTTTTAAAATAAGAAATTGTATAAAAAGATGTTTAAAGTTGAAAATGTCATCATTTTTCGCTTTTCTCTTTAAAATCAATGTTTTGACATAGTCAAAGTGTCCGTCAAACTCCTTTTTTGCTCTAAATGTAAGAGAAAGCAAAATACTATCATTGGAAAGAAAATTAAATCTGTGATGGGATTTGGCATGAATGAAACGTGTATTTATAAAACTCTTCTTGATATGTGTGTTTAAAGTTGGGAAATATTTTGTGAAATTTTCGCACTGTGCCACGTGAAATTTAGATACTTTTCGTAGTGTCTAATCTATTTGTTGTTAGGTCTGTGGTTTAACTGTTATATCATTTATTATTTAGATTACTTCCAATACTGAATTTACTGACTGTCACTGATTAAATGCTAGCCAGAAGGTATCTTGCCATAGAGTGAGGGTAAACAAAATATATGAAGACGACGACGTCAAGCAGATGTCAGAATATATATCAGAGTTTGCCATTGGATGGCCACTCTGGCAAACGCACGCTATAGGTTTATCTAAACAAACAAAAACATATCTAGTCTAATTGTTCCATTACAGGCAAATATCGTGCTGCTCTTCCCATTTTGCTCGTAAGACCATTAAACGGACAAAGGAGAGTATCAGATACTTATTGCACGTTTCTTTAGAGGGCGCTATTAACATTTATTATACCTCACATAAGACGCCCATGCTAAATCCCCATAGACAACAATGTGTAATTTCTTACTATCTCACGCGAGGGTGATAGAACAGGGTGATAGTAAATCGCAGGGTGATATTTATCACATGCGCAGCTTCGATGCGCGCTGTTTTGGTGACGTCATCGTCTCAGTATGGTGAAATTGCTATTTTTAACTCATCATAACTTCAAAAGTACTTGAACGACTTTAATAAACTACCACTCATTTTCTTAGTTACGTTATTTCCGATCCAACGATGTAACATTCATAGCAACTTTTAGATTTTTTTAATTTTTTTCAAAAATGGAATCTGGCAAAGTGAAATCGGTACTGAAAATGATTCTTGTTTTTGCCCTAGGGAATTTCGGTATAATAAAATAAGTATCACATTCATGAGAGGGTGATAGTAAGAATGTTCACCCTTCGGATATTGATTATCAACCTCGGCTTCGACTCGGGCGATAATCATATCCTCAGGGTCAACATTACTACTATCACCCTCTCATGAATGTGATATTTATATAACACTATATTATGGTTAACCTGCATTGATTTATCTATTTGACCAAAGCGAAATATGAGTACTTTTGTCATACTGTCCTATTAATTTAAGCCGACACTACTTAATATACAATGTAAACAAACAAGGCGTAAGTCTGAACTGTTCTGCCAAAGAAATTAATTAATTTCACAGCCATACTTAATCCGATTTAACGCCTCGTTCGTGTGTTTGTCACGCTGCGCAAATGTACTTATTCGCACTATATATGATTCGCACTATATATGAGAATTAAGGACGTGATGCTATTTCAGAACTGGTAATATGAATGCGAACGGTGAAAGCTTAATTGATTATGTTATTATGTCTAATGAGTTGTTTAAACTGATTGGAAAGTTAATAGTTCATGATTTTTATTCTTTTTCATCACATTCACCTATACAGGTCAGTCTTAAAATTAAAAATGTTGAAGCAGTTAGCGATGATAGTAATATAAAGTATAAAAATAAAATACGTTGGGATGACAATAAGAAAACTCAATATAAGGATAAATTAATTGTTGATTCGGGTAAATTTGAGGAAATTGTCGATAACATCATTACCGAAAATATTAATTTTAATGAAGGTGTTGATACATTTACTAACACTTCACATTCTATATTCGGGGTGACATATAATAATACAAATACTAATTTAAAAGTCCATAATCCGTGGTTCACGAAGGATTGTAATATTGCACGTGCGGAACTGAGACAGGCGAACAAAGCGTATCGTAAAAATAGGTCATTTAATACCCGTATTGTACTTGCCGGTAAGCGGCATCATTATCGAAAGATTAAAAATTCGGCTAGATACAAATATACTGTTAATCAAAAAAATGTATTGCACAATCTATCGCGAAGTAATCCAAAAAAGTTTTGGGACGAAATTAGGCGATTAAAGGGGAATAAGAAGCAATCTAGTTGTAATTTGAGTGCTGACGATTTTTTTAACTCATTTTGAAAATTTATTTTCTGCAGAAGATATGTATAGTAACGCAGATGTTATTAATAGATTGTCGGCTGCAGATCAGATTTTACGTAATGTCGAACAATTAGACAGTTTATTTACTTTAGACGATGTTAACAAGGCTATATTATCCCTTAAAAGACAAAAGAGTGCTGGATTTGATTTATTACTTCCGGAAATGTTTATTGATGGGATCAACATATTATCACCTATGCTATATAAATTATTTAATTACATGTTTGAAAAGGGTATATACCCAGATTCTTGGACAAATGGTATCATTGTACCAGTGTCAAAACGGGGTAATTTAAACGATGCAAATAACTATCGAGGTATAACTTTGACTAGTATATTTTCTAAAATATTTTCTAATTTACTTGATGTACGGTTAAGAAAATGGGCTAATGAAAATAATATTTTATCCGACTCCCGATTTGGCTTCAGAAATAAGAAAAGCACAATTGATTGTTGTTTTGTTTTACAAAGTTTAATAAATAGAATAATTAAACGGGAAAATAAAAAACTATACTGCTCTTTCATCGACTACCGTAAAGCCTTTGATCTTGTGTATAGAGATGGAATATGTTTAAAATAATTAATTATGGTGTTTCTACCAAAATGGTGACTATGTTGAGAGCAATGTATGCTAGATTTAAATCTTGTGTGAAGGTTAATGGGTCATTAAGTAACTTTTTTGATAGCTACATGGGCGTGAAACAAGGTGAATCATTGTCTCCCTTGTTGTTTATTTTATTTATAAATGATACGAATGAATCATTAAGTAACGGAACATTTGATACTGTTACAATAGATGAATTACAATTATATTTATTATTGTTTGCTGATGATACCGTTCTGTTTTCTTATTCAAAGGAAGGACTGCAATCTTTACTTGACCAATTATGTATTTATTGTAAAAAATGGGGAATAATAGTTAACACTGATAAAACCGTTGCCATGATTTTTAAAACTGGTACAAGAATTGAAAATGTTGATATATTTTATGACGGTAATAAGATAAATAATATTTATAAATTTACATATTTAGGAGTCACATTATCCGCTAATGGTTCGTTTTATCAAGCACAAAAAACGTTAGCACAACAAGCAATGAAAGCGCTATTTTCACTAAATTCTTTGTTTATATTGTCCCTCTTGAAATATCGGAAAAAATAAAATTGTTTGATACAATGGTTGCTCTTATATTAAACTATGGTTCCGAAATATGGGGATTTCATAATGCTCCTGATAGTGAACGCGTTCATGTTAAATTTCTAAAACAAATATTAGGAGTAAGAAGTCAAACTTCTTATAATGCCGTATATGGCGAATTAGGTAGATTGCCGTTTGCTGTCATGAGACGGATTAGAATAATAAAATATTGGTTTAAAGTGATGAAAGATCCTGATAGTTTAATGAGTAAAGTTTTTAATAATGATACAGATGTAAATGGTAACATACTGAATAAAAGTTCGTGGTCATATCAAGTAATGTCTATGTTAAACAGTCTAGGATTTAATTATCTATGGAATAATACCAATGTAACTAATATCCAAATTGAAAGAGTTATTGAACAAATAATTGATCAATATCTACAATCATGGTATTCACAAGTAGATGCATCGCCTAAACTTGAAAGTTATAAAATGTTTAAATCAGTATATGAAGTTGAAAAATATATATGTTCAGTTAGTAATGTTAATCATAGAAAAGCATTAACACGTCTAAGATGCTCTGCACACAAATTAGCTATAGAAGAAGGTAGATTTCGTAATATAGATCGTTATTTAAGAGTCTGTGTCCATTGTAATATGAATGTAGTTGAAAATGAGTATCATTTTCTAATGATTTGTCCAAAATATAGAAACTTACGTAAAGAATGTTTGCCTAAATATTACTGCTCCTTTCCAACAAAACAAAAATTCATTTCACTTATGAAATCTGATCAATCGGGTTTGTTAAAACGTATAGATAAGTATGTGTTTTTAGCAAATGAATTAAGAAATAAAGTTGATTAATACAAAATAATGAATAACACCTGAAAATATATTTACTATATAAGTTGAGGAATTCTGTAAATACTACATTTAATTAATTTGCCTTCATTGAATATTGAATATGGAAAATTGTTAATAACATTTAAGTAATAACTATAAATTCTTTTCTTGATGTAGTGTAAAGAGTGAATGTATATATGTATTATGTTTCTACTCTGTATGTTTTTGTAACCCGCCTAGTTCAAGGCAATAAACATGTATATGTTATGCCAATAAACTATTTGAATTGGTAATATAAGATTGATACAACTGTAAAGAATTGAATTGAATTGAATTGAATTGAAATGAATGTTGTTTAACGGCTCATCAACACAGTATAGGTTATTTAGAGCCGCCCCAGATAGAGGGGAAGGATACACAGGAATCTGGGAACCGTGCCCTACTCTTACTATCGAATAGATTCCTATGGTTCTTGAACGTGCTCGGAGGATAGACCGATACACGAGACCGCCCGGTTTACGTCCCCATCCGACGGACGAGGCTAAGGGAAAGTGTCTTGCACAAGAACACACCGGCGAAAACATGTAAAGAAACATGCTTAAATAACATCATACTGAACACAAACAATACGACTCGTTATAAGCAAAATGCAAATGTTATTGTATTGATACTGAATTAGGATGTGTACCAAATTGTATACTATCCTTTCAATAACCTGTAACTATTTGCATTTATTTGAAAATTACTGAGGATTTCAACTCAAGACACTTAATGTTTGTAGTAAAAAAACCAATGATGATAGTATTTTAAATATAAAATGTGTTATGAATACGAGGGGCATTAGAAAAGTTTGAAACATGGCCGAGGCTGTTTGATAGTATACTTTATTATCAATAAAAACACTTATTTATACCTTGTTTGTCATTAGTCACCGATGACTGCACATGACGGATTTTTCAAATAACTGCTTACATATGTATCGCATTAATATTATATTTTTAACCAAAACATACATATCTCTTAATCCAGACAGCTTCCATTGCACTAGTTTTCGAACATATAAATTATGATGAATCGACCATTTTAATGAAAATGGGGGTATTTTATTCATTTATATTCGTCGTGTTTTAATCACTTATAATTAGCGGTTTAAAACCATTACCATTTAGTAAAATAACTTAGTTTCCAAGAATATGTCGTTTCCCAGAAATGTAAAACACGAGTTTGTGCCAAAACGTTTACTGTATGCGTGGATGTTTTATTGAATTGGTTGTGATCATTTAATTGATTAATGCTTTCAATTATATAATTCATACACTGTTGAGAACAATAATGAACTTTAATTGGCGATAATCCTATTTGTTGTGATTGGTTCTTAGTAATAGATAGAGTCTGGTCTCAGCGGTTGGCTTATTTAAACACCGAGATAGGCATAACCCATCGAGGTATTTAAATAACCAACGACCTGAGTGAGTCAGACTCTATCTTTTTTGTAGCATGGTGTACTTAGTAACACTGTGACGTCAGAGTGAAGTGCGTACTCTAACTTCCTCTATCTGGTAGTTCTAGTACGGTATAGCCACTCCCCTTTAGTTACCCCGAATTAAACGATTTAATGCTTTGCATTCAGCAAAGGAAATGTTACCGAACATGCTACAATGTTTGATTGTTGAATTGTGACCAAAAGGGACTTGTGTGGCCCAATGAATAACTTGAAATCCGGATAATCCGGCTTGAACCCTCACACGTGCCACTGCGTTTTGATGGTATGTTTTTGGGCAAAACACGGTTCGTTCGCCTCGTCCACCGGATCTGGCTGTGAACTTGTCGGTCCCCGTGTATCGGAGTCTATCCTTTGAGCACGTTACTGAACACTATTGCTATATGTCATTCCCATCTCTCTAATGTGTTGATGACCCGTTAGACATTATTCATTCATTTGAAACCACATAGCTAACAATAGAACAGAACTCGTGCAAAATCCTCCAGAATGTGATATAACTAAATACATATGTAAATGCAATATGAGTATGAACATGGATTATTATAATTTTAATAATTTTACTGTGGGCTAATGTGAGTTTATTGTTTATTCGGACGAGTCTTTGTTAACAATCGAATGTAACAATATGAACTGAATCACTTTTTTATGATATGTGGTAATTGAGGTCTTATTTTGAATTCGATGAAAGAAGGAGATTACATCCTCTCATACTCATACATTATCGTATACGCAAATACGTTTCGTGCAAATTTAAACTAGACTCGAAGAAATAATCTTAAAAGCATAACTGTCTGCTTTTAAATATGCAAATGGTTAAGATGGCGTCTTAATACAGTATTTGGCTAATACTGTGTACGGAAGGAAAATGTGATATGACAGACTGGCAGACTTGTTTTCAATAGCTGGAGTACTTTATCTCAATATGGTACGATACCTCTTTTGCGATATTTTGCAATTGACATAGTATTCTGCATTTATCGTGCACATTTGGAATGCGTGATGCGTCAACATGTCAGTCTTGGTTTGAATTGTTTCATTACTAATCTCATCAAGCATTCGATTCGTATTGTAACAACTGTCAGGCAATAACATGTAGTTTAAGGAGTTTTTCTCTATTTTGTTGTTGCTTTAAATGTTTTTCACCCCTCAAAATAACATCTCCCCTGCCTCAACCATCTAATACATGTATCTATTCGGTATTACTCTTATATAATTTTATGATGCTGAATTGTAACACATTGTATATATATGTGTGTTTAGTTATTGAATATTACATGCTGTAAAATATTGTAAGGTGTGGCAAGGGATGGTCCTCCCCGAGCCTTGATCCACCTATTGACTTAAACGGGTCGTCAAAAGACTGCTAAAAAAACAAAACAAAAAATAGGACAACTGCTGCTAAACATAGAATTATAGAACGCGATATCCTGTTTGCATCCGAAACGTTTAGACCTTCAAGCAAAGGACCAATTGGTCGTTTTCTAAAACCGTTTGCCTTTTGTTTGCCTGTTGCTTATAGTAATCATGACCGCGTTGTCGTTTCTTTTTATTGTTTGTCGTTTGATGTATGTGAAGAGTGTGATCTAGTATAATGTAGGTATTTGTCTTTCTGGCGGAATAAGTTTTTCTTTCGTTATTCATGGGTTATGCATCATCCTATAGAGTACATAGAAATACACATTAAAAGAACGACGAGTTCGATTGCTACTGTATACTTATACATATCGTTTATACTTGTGGTAGTACAAAGGAGTCAATTTGACATAGGACTGTATATTGTGTATCTCTAGTTTGTCCGAAGGTTGTCTGTCCTTCGTTGTTCACAAATATTTCTCCCTATATATAATTCTGCTTTGTGAACGTAAATCTCTTACGAGATCTCAAATTTCGAAAGTTGACGTAGTGAGTTCAAATTATCACCCTTTAATATATTTACTGAATTCACAGTATCCCCAAGATCCGGCACCTTTCATTGTCACTGTCTCAATATAGCTGTGTGTGGTTGAATGCTGAAATGTGGCCCACTCATATGAGCTATAATTGTAAGAATGTTTACATTTATATGTTAATTGTGCCTCCAGACAAGTGAGTTATGATGTAGAGATACAGTTCATCAGCATGAGTTGCAGCTATCCTTTTTAGGAAGTGAATGCATACGCTTGATTTATGTGTATCTCGTCATAGCTAGGCGCCCTACCGTAGTTTGTCCGAAGGTTGTCTGTCCTTGGTAGTTCACAAATATTTCTCTCTCTCTCTCTCTCTATATATATATATGAGCCTAAACACGCGAAAACGACCCTTCAGACACAATTTTGACATTTTATATTGTTTTATGTTTATGAAACACGATAATTTTCTCTTTAAAAATCTCTTTATTTTATGTTGATATCTTAATTAAAATTGATTTTATCTCAATTTGAAAATTAAAGATTGTACTCGCCATTAATTTTAACATTGACGTCGGCATCTTAGACGACGTCTTTTATTAAATAACAACAAAAAACATAAACAATTATCATTTTCTATAGCATCAACTATTTATATTTAACAAAACATATTCCCTATGATATAATAAGTAAAACACGGAAGTGACGAGAAATTTGACTAGTAATTAATTGATTACCGGCCGACGTCATAAATTGTTACTTTATGACGTTGTCGTCCAAACTTCCGAAGGGACGTTTTCGCGTGTTGCGGCCCATATATATATCGTCCGTAGGTTTAGAAAAGACGTACATATGTTGTACAATGTGGCTGTTGTTGTTGGGATAGCTACTTTAAAATAATAAGTTTAAACTAAGCTCACGAGAGCTTTGTTTGTATAACAGAGTATACTTAGGGTGTGTGTGGGGGTGGGGGGATCTTTATAACGTTCGGTTAAATGTAGGAATAAATTAACTTTTACAACATAACAACGGACAGTCTTAGAAAATCATGCGTTCGACTGACCGTCGGTCTCATATATAGATCTACAAGAGTTACGTACACACAGCTGTATTTTGGCGAGTGTAAGAAAAGTGATAAATGCGAGCCTCTGGCGAGTATTTATCACTTTTCGATACGAGCTAAAATGCAACTGAAATTCTAGGTTACTAAACATGTATTTTTTTAACTTGAAAATTGTTTTAAATAGCGTTATTTACCGGAAAGAAAAACAATGGAACCAACAGCACAAAACAGGTAAAATAAAAATGGAGGATTTTTTTTTTGTAGTCGGCCGCTAAATATATTTATATATCATAAATGCAAAATACTTTCTTTTGCTAATAACTGCATTCCTAAATTGACATGTAAAAAAACATAAGTGGGTATAATATTATGTGTAATTCTAATGGTTGTTCATGACTCTTTAAGTCGTCGAATAATCGCACGTGTACTCAACTAGCATAATACAGCAGTGGACTAGGACTAGTATAATACAACAGTTGGGTGGACTAGCATAATACAGCAGTTGGGTGGACTAGCATAATATAGCAGTTGGGTGGAACATATTAGAATAGCAGGAAGTAGCTGTGTTTGTATATTAGAAACATTTGTTGCATGATAAATCTATATAACAAACACAACAATAAAAGACATAAGACGCAGAGCATATTGATTCTGTATTTAGAAATTATGTGCATGCTTCTCCATTTCGAACTATCTTTTGTGGTAATGTGACGTAGCCAATCTGTTGTTATCTGAAAGATATTGGATATAATCATCATCGTTTATTATTTGCTTACTGTTGACATACTTAGCATATATTTAGATAAAATATACTTTTATTAAAACAATGAAATCTCATGTTAAATATTTTCTTCCAATTTTCAATATTAAGATTTTATGAACTTAGCATATATTTAGATAAAATATACTATTACTAAAACAATGAAATCTCACGTTAAATAATATTTTCTTTCAAATTTTCAATTATAAGATTTTATGAACTTGGCATATATTTAGATGAAATATACTTTTATTAAAACAATGAAATCTCATGTTTAAATAAAATTTTCTTTTAGATTTTCAATTATACGATTTTATGAACTTAGCATATATTTAAATAAAACATACGTTTACTAAAACAATGAAATCTCATGTTAAATCATATTTTCTTTCAAATTTTCAATTTTAAGATTTTAGAAAAGGTGGTTAAAACACGGTATGAGCAATACAATTTATAGTTTTATCCGATGTATAACGATTTATAAGCAAATAAATAATAAACTAGAAGAACTAGGAAAAGGATGAACTAAAAACAAACAAAATAAACTGTTCTACACGAGATGATCTGTCACATTTTTCAACGATTTATTTGAATGTCCACTCCACCGTGCCAGCATGTTGATACGTTATTATATTTGTATTGGGATATATGCACGAGTTCTGCCGCGTAATAATATTCCGCGACTTTAGGAGCGCTATATTTTTATTCGGAAGAAAGAATGCATACATCCCAATACAAATCTAATAAACGCATTTTTTTCATATAAAACCGAATGAGCAGAATAAACCAATAGGTTTTAACATTTAAAAACATTTATTTTTCATCAAAAACATGTGTTTGAAACAAACATACTGTCATAACATCGCTTGAACAAAACTACTATAATGTTTAGATCACATGACAAACTTCCATGAACTGCCAGTTGCACCAATCCCTAGCGAGTATATAAAATAGCAGTTCCAATACAAGGATTTCATAACACGTCAATATGAACACGTCAACATGGGCGAATATTGACGTTTCCTTTTACACTGAAAGTAAATGGAGCTTGTAGATGCTACTATTTTTATTGCATACTAATTTACAAGCTCCGTTTACTTTCAGTGTAACAGTAAACGTCAATATTATCATGTTATGAATTAAGTGTTTTCATATTCATTTATTGGTTCAAGGACTGTCATTCAAGTCCGCGGGCCAATATGACTGTCGGAGGACCAATAACTCGGACAATAATAAAACACTTAATTAATGACAATTTTAATAATTAACTTCCACTATAGTATTGTTTTCACGTGACTTGCGTTTATTTTGAGTAGCGTTAATTAAATTTATTTGTAAGTTGATTTGTAAGTTGATAAGCGAGCGTTAATGATGTCACCTAACGTCAATTACGTTACTTCAGCTTATATTGGCGAGTGTCTTCATATTGGCCTTGCCTTTTCGTATTGGCCGACTTCCGGTTCATATTGGCCGAGTTTGCGTTGTATTATGTGTAGAGTTCCTAGCAAAACACGGCTAATATAGTTCAGTTAATTAATAATAAATGTTACAAACTATTTATTGTTCTAATTTAGAAATGCGTATGCAATAAAAAAATTATTAAATTTATATTGGGATATATGCGCTCGTTCTTTGACGCATAAAGATTGCACTCCTAAAGTCGAGCAATATTAATAGGCGAAAGAGCTCGTGCATATATCCCATTACAAATCTAATAACCTATAAATATACTTTGATGTATGGCTATATCGTGCTTTCAATTTTCAGTTCTCAATTTATATGACAGTTACGTCATCTTCACGCTTATCATTCTGTTCACAGTCGTGTTTTACAATGGTAATAATCTCGTTAAAAATCAACTATCTAAAAATAAATAAACCTTTTGGTTACACAAAGACGTTAAGTGGAGGGCCTATATCGGTATATATATACTGAGCAAAAATAGAAACGTCCCCAACTTTACCCATAGATTTAGACGCAATGAAATTATATTTTATTTAATCTTACATGCCAATACCTTTGTTAAAGGCCAGCACTGTCATAAACAATTTTCTTTGAATCAAACTTGTGGGCAAACTTATTCCGCTTGACTTGGTTTAAACAGCATTTCCGGGTCTTGCGGATAAAACTTTGAGTTAACACAGTTTTGTTCTATTGAAATAAACAGAGAATGACCTCATCACCACAAAAACAGAGAAAAGACGCTGATCTTTACACTCATTTTCGCGCCAAACAGCTTTCAAGAACGAATATTTTCAGATCACCTCCCTTTATAATACAAATATAGTGATTTCGCAATGACAAACTTTGGTTTTTGATGATTATTAATATTGATCAGAATGACTGAGTGATAAGTATAAAATGATGAAATTGTATCTAGATTGGTGTACAAAGTGTAACAAAGTCAACCCTATGCAAATCACAGCTTAAAAGAGGGACGTTTCTATTTTTGCTGAGTAAAGCATTCAATGTAAGTATACAGCAGTATTTTGTCTTCAGGATTTACTTACTCTACGTGCGGTCTAGGAGTGGTAGACACAAGAGTCATGGATGGAACTATGGTTCGGAATCTGCCAAAGAAAACATATGTCATCGGAATATTTGCTAAACAAAATGTCACGGGAATATTTGCTAAACAAGATGTCATTGGAATATTTGCTAAACAAGATGTCTCGGGAATACTTGCTATATAAGTATGCAGTATACGCAAGTTCTTGTTATAATATACTAGCATTTATTAAATTTAACGCTATACGTGTCAGTTTTTGTTTTATATATTTACCAAGGATTCAAGATTTAGTTCTAAATGCATGTAAATCAGATGAAATATACTCATGCCCAAAGGAAATAATTGTAAGATATTCTTGAATGAAATAAAGAACAGTGTTACTTCAGTTACTTTCGGTTTGAGATATATTTTTTATTGATCTTCATGCACCTACATTGTATTCTAATTTGTAAATTAACAGTCAACGTAGATGACAAATGCTCTTTGTTATTTCAGCAATGTGAATTAGAAACCCAAGCTTTTTCCTGAATTGTTATCGGATATACACGAAGATACTGCATTGCAGCCACATAAACTAGGCCTTGACTAATATATTTTTCTTACAAAAGGATTTTATAAAAACAGACTGTTATGTAGTTATGTATACCATCGGTATTCAACTACTAAATGTTACATACAAGAAGCAAAGCTTTGGACATTCGAAGTGAAATACGTGGCCCTTGAAATACATGGTGTTGCACTCGTGTAAACAGGTACCCTCTGCAGCATTTGTTCCTGTAACAGAATCATGTACACGTATGAGTAATATAAAGCAGCGCTTGGGCATCACGACCGCGCATGCGCAGGAAATGACAGGAAATGACGTCATCAGATGATGAAATATTGCGAAATGTTTCTGATGCAATATTGTGAAATAGCCAAGTTTCTGCCGATTGTGAAATGTTTTTCTATTTTAAGGACATGATGTTTCAAGGCGTTGCGAAAGAATACTATGTTTAGAATGAACAGACAGACGAATTTTTGAACGAGCGTATTTCTAAGAGATCCTTTATCAGAATAAAAAATCTTCAATCATTAAGCGCAGTAAAAATGTCTTATCCACGGATTAGTGTGTACTGTTTATAAAAAATAAGCACAGTTGGTATAGGAACTTCAGTGTGATAAAATATGTATATTAGACGGAGAATACAAGTGAATTAAAACTAGTATAACTTTTAAAATAGTCATCATCGTCATTTCCTGTAATTTCCTGCGCATGTTCAACCGCTGCTTATACTACTCATATGTTATTTAACGATGATTATAAAAAATACTCTTAACAACACAAGTACATGGCCTATGTTCTATTTTCGAGATAAGAAGAACAACAACATTCACATGTCAGTCTTTGAAGAGTTCAGTGACGCATTTACTTTTATTATACCTTAATTAACAATGTCCTTCTGGGGATACTTTGATTTTAGTTTTGGCCGATGGCCAGGTGAGCTTATGGAATGACGTGTTGTCTGTTGTCTGTTCATCCGTGTTTCGTCCGTCCGTTAACTCTTTCCTTGTGAACACGATAGAGCCAAAATATGTCGGTGTCTTTATATCAGTGAAAGCTCGGACAAATTTGAAAACTAGCCATATCGGATGCTTAACTTCAGAGTTATTGCACTTGTTTTACTTAAACACATACTTGTTTTACTTAAACACATGCCATATATTCTGCTTTGTGAACACTAGCGCTTTTATTTTGTACTTGATCTTTTTAAGATTGTTAATATGAATAAAAGTTCGGGCAAGTTCGAAAACCAGCTCAATCAGATTAATAACACTTGAGTTATGGCCCTTGATTTATTGAAAAATGCCGTATTCTGCCTTGTGAACACTCTATCACCTTCATTTGTACTAATAAAAGCTCGGACAAGTTCGAAAACCAGCTTGATAGGGCTAATATTATTAGAGTTATGACCTTTGTTTGAATAAAAAATACTATAGTCTGTCTTGTGAACACGCTAGCACCTTCATTTGTACATGCATTTGTTCTTTACTAATCTTGATATTAATTAAATCTTGAACAAATTATTTGTAAACCAGCTTGATCGGGCTAATACTGCCAGAGTTATGACCTTTGTTTGAATGACTATATGCTATATTCTGCCTTGTGAACACTCTTAGCACATTCATTTGTATTTGTTATTTTCCAAACTTGACCAGATTGTAGATATTTATGATAGCTTTAAACATACTAGGGTAGACACAGCAGAGTTACTGCCCATGAATGATTTAAAATGCAATAACACTCTATCACTACACGTGTGTCTAAGACATACCTCCTAAATAACTCACACTTAAAAGTTTATGGTCATATTAGTCAAACGTGTGTCTCAGGCATAACTCCTAAACTACTGAAACTCTTACTGGGTATGAACAGACGGATACAACCATCCAGCCAAAGTCGGCCCTGGGGTATCCCACCGCTGAGGACATAACCCCTGGGCCATCACTTGGAAACTGTTGCGGTCCCCATCCTATATCCATATATATACACCCATTGGGCATTAACAGACGGATACAACCATCCAATCAGCATTGGCCCGAGGTCCATCCCCCACCCTGGGGACATATCCCCTATGTCATAACTTGGAAATCGTTTAGAGCCCTCATACGAAATTTTGAATGAGATGCCTAGGTCATGCTCGTAGGGTTACACTGGAGGGGTAGGCGGGCTAAAACACGTATTTCTCTCTCGTATTGCATATCACATTGAACATGTGGCTTTATGGCGAGCAACGGGGATTTGCGATGGCATCGACTGCGCGATCTAGTATTTATAGTATATACAAGGAGCCAGTGGCTGTTGTAAATACGCTGACACAAGTATCTTTGATGAACGTCAAGGTTATATTTGCGCGAATACAGTAATTAAAACTTACAACGAAACATGTATCATCGACACAATTCATTGTACGATGCGCACTGATCCACGAAGTCTTGCGTTATATAGGACATGTGGTGATATAACAGCAGTCTGTAGTCGTTAGAGAGCACAGATTTACACGACACTCTTGGATAATGATCATGTTGATTGATGGTCTGACATTTTAGCTTTGAAGTTGATATGGGATTATTATACGTCACTTTTAATGGCGGAAATCGTGCACGCACTGATAGTTAAGTTCAAATGGACAAACAACGGCCATTATATGGTAGACACGACTGTTATACAATAAGGGAGCGGCTTTGATGGAACTATTATCGAACAATTTAAAGATGTATCCAGTTTCTAAATGTAGTCTACTTAAATGGGAACAATAGGTATGCACAACTCTTTCAATGCGTTTGCACATTTACTTACCAATGCGTACTACACAACCAATGCGTAATACACTTACCAGTGCATAATACACTGACCAACGCGCACTACATTTACCAATGCAAAATACACTTATCAATGCGTAATACATTGCATAATATAATTACCAATGCATAATACACTTACCAATGAGTAATAAATTTACCAGTGCGTAATACACTTAACGATGCCTACAAATACACTTACCCATGCGAGTCAAAAGGACAAGCGCATCGGTCTTCAAGTCTTCAAGTTCTTCTGAAAAAAGTTGAGCACTACATCGTATCTATAGTCATATATTTTAGATCCAATGCAGTATAGGCCGGCTGTTGCAGCATAGGACAATCGTTGCAGCATAGGCCGGCTATTGCTGTATACATAATATTTCAAGCATACTATAACAGAGGGCAATCGACTGCCTGCATGTGTATTTTAGTTTCAAATTTGTTTTTCAACCGCTGTTACTTTCTTCATATATATATATCGACCATTAAGCTTTTAAAACTGTATTTTGTCAATATACAACACTTCTCAGCATAATATATGATTTCTCAGCATAATATATGATGATTCAAATAATTGTGCGAAAGATAGAAAATGGCAGAATACTGGCTATAGCGTATACTTGTACGTGGCCGCCATAGTAAAGATGCAGCGTCTACGTTCTCTCCTCTTGTCGCTGTGGGTTCGACTCTCACTGTCAAGTAAGAACGTGTCGATTCCTATGGACGGGAGGTATACAGTACTATTTCCACCCAGAAGAATGGTGTGGTCTGTCTCTACCACAAATAATTCGTCATATATAGCCTAACATGTGCGAACATTGATGACGTAAAACCCCATTAAACAAACAAACAAACAAACAAACAAACAAACAAACAAAAGCTATAAGATGCGAGAAGAACAAGACGGAGGCTCCACGCGAAATTGTTGTATATTATGCCTTATTTGTATATATTTACACCAGTTTAACCACTTGCCATTTGCAATCATTTTCACTTACGAACAGTAAGTGTGTCTGTCAACATCCTCTTTGCCACAGAACTGAAAAGACAACGGTATATAGAGAACATTATGTCAGTAAAAGGCGCCGAGCCATTCTTCGTTTTCGTGCCGAGCCTAATAAACTTGATAGTAAAAGGCACTGACATAATATTCTATTTATCATGTAGATTATCCATATTTTCTGTATGAATTACTATTATTACCTATATCTCAGAATGGTACGCTTATCGCGGACGTCGCCATGTTGTTGTTTTTTGTTTGTTGTATGACGTTAGGCAAAGTTACGTGCATGACGTCAGATAACGTTACGTACAATAAACGCCGAGGGATTCCGCATTGATTTGCTTTATTGGCCAGTGCCTAATTAAAGCAAAATGTAATAGGTCACCCCTTTATTAGGCAGAAAAGTGCATATCTGCATGATAAATACTATTATCAGTAAGCTTTCATTTAGTTCATACTCCCAGTTTATGTAAGAGCTCTACTTTGATCATTAAAGAATAACATGTTCGAATTCAAGATGATATATTCTTTTTTTCAATACAAACCAATATAGTTATAACCATATATAAGTCTACCTATAAAAAGGTATACATTTTTGTCAGTTAGCATTTATTTAGTTCATATTTTCAGTTTACGTAATAGCTTTAATTTAATCATAAAACATGAACATGTTTAAATTCTTTATTCGGTAGAAATCAATATATACTGAAAGGAAAAAGAAACACGACACAGGAATTTCCGCTATATATTGTATATACTGCATACTTAATACCATATATATTCCAAGGAAATCCCAAGATGTTTTGTAAATTAAAAGTTGCAATTAATTAGAGAAAGGACACAACTGTGATGTTGTAGACGTGGTAATCACAGTACACGTTGTAACAAGAAATTCATAAATGTTGAAGTTCCTCTTTGAAAAATTAAGCCAGTTCAGTACTGTATTTAACGTAAAGAGTTTGCAAACTTTTGCATCCTAAGTTTGCGCCAAACGCGTACTCTGTCAATAATGAAACTTTGCAGGAATATTATTTGCTGTGTTACGTGTTGTCTTAATCTTTTTCCGAAAGGAAAGATCTTACGTAGCCATGTACCATTCGATTAACAGCAGCATATTGTACCTACAATATATAGCGGAAATTCCCGTGTCGCGTTTCTTTTTCCTTTCAGTATAGTTGTAATCTACGGTATAAAACTATTGATGCATAAAATGCAACCTACCCGACAGTATCCGTGCTCGGGCATTCATACACGTATATGACTGTCAGTTTTGAATTAACAGTATCCGTGCACGGGCATTCATGTACGTATATGACTGTCAGTTTGACCTGAAAGTATCCGTGCACGGGCATTCATACGCGTATATGACTGTCAGTTTGACCTGAACGTATCCGTGCACGGGCATTCATACACGTATTTTACTGTCAGTTTGACCTGAACGTATCCGTGCACGGGCATTCATACACGTATACGACTGTCAGTTTGACCTGAAAGTATCCGCGCACGGGCATTCATACACGTATATGACTGTCAGGTTGACCTGAAAATATCCGCGCACGGGCATTCGTACAGGTATATGACTGTCACTTTGACATGAAAATATCCGTGCACGGGCATTCATTTACATATATGACTGTCAGTTTGACCTGAAAGTATCCGTGCATGGGCATTCATACAAGTATATGAATGTCAGCTTGACCTGACAGTATCCGTACACGGACATTCATACACGTTTATAATGTCAGTTTGACCTGAAAGTATCCGTAAACGGGCATTCATATAAGTATATGACCGTCAGTTTGACCTGAAAGTATCCGTACACGGGCATTCATACACGTATATGAATGTCAGTTGACCAGACAGTATCCATGCACGGGCATTCATACACGTATATGAATGTCAGTTTGACCTGCCAGTATCCGTGCACGTGCACTCATACAAGTATATGAATGTAAGTTTGAACACTTACTGAAAAATCTTTGCTGCTTGAATCTAACACCAGCTTCATTCAGACATATTAACTATATCCATTACCCGTTGCCTACAAAGCAACTAACGTCCTGCATTTAAGCGTCAATGAGCGAGTAAACGTAACATTACAAATCAATCGCCCATAATGATACACGCGATTTAGGTATGGATTTTGTAGCTTTAAGACGTCACTATACAGAGATTATTTAACTGCTGGGATCCATTATAGGGAAATCCTTCACGAGATGGTAGACGTGTGGTTCTTTTCACGAACGAGCGTATGCGAGTGATTGAAAAAACAAAAGGGTCGATTCTATAGTAAAACTGTTATGAGTTCGTGTAGTGTATTATGTGGAAAAAAATACCGAACATGCTTATATCAATGAAGATGCACTAACCTAATAAACACTGAAAAGGGGATCCCTTGGAAGCAACAAACACAAACAAGAGATAAAAGTAGTAGACTCGGTTTTATTGAGTCTGTTCACGAGAGGGCAACACATCTCACGCCTCCTAGCACCGGCTTAAGCGATATTCTACTTCAAATGCCACACAAATTGGGCTTGATGATCCCAACATACCAGTAAGTAATAACTCTACTGATTTGTAGTCGGGGCAACTGATTACGCTCGTCACATAGCACTAAATAAACGCTTATATGTATGTCAGTCAATACTAAATTGATCTCAGACATTACCCTTATATTTATGTGAAAGTCCACTTTACTTTATTCATACTGCGGTTCAGAACTCTTTTTCACAACGCTTCCTGTTTCCGATTGGATGGCGTGACATGTACACTATGATTTCAATCATATATGTTTCAGTGGTGATTTGCATCGAACAAACGCTTAATAAATTGTGTTATCCATTATTCTATCATATTCTATGTTTGTTACTCGACATTGAAGATATTTAACAGGAAGTTTATTCCAAACTTTTCGGCTATAGCTGCACCTTTGTCAGACTTGACAAAGAAAGGTCAACCCAATAGGATAACTTGGGGGGAAAGCCAGGAGCGAGCTTTTGTCTCTTTAAAGGGGAGTCAAAACCCCAATACTAAAATTACCTGAACTTGACCAGGAGTTTATTCTCAGAACGGATGCCTCCGATATCGAGGTGGGTGCAGTCCTACTGCAAGAGCAAGATGGGTGTAGTCTCCCCGTGGCTTACGCAAGTCGGAAACTATTACCCCGGGAATGTAACTACTCTGTTATCGAAAGGGAGTGTCTTGCAGTAGTGTGGGGTGTCAGTAAATTCCACCGATATGTTTTTGGTAAGGCATTTGTCTTGGAGACTGACCACCAACCGTTAGCTTATATGAATAAAGCAAAGGTAGCTAACAGTAGGTTAATGAGGTGGGCACTGGCTCTGCAGCCTTACCGGATGAAAATTAAAGCGATCCGAGGAAAGGACAATATTGGGGCAGACTATTTAAGTCGCCGCACATAATGACCGGTTTAATACAATAGTGTATTGCAGTGTAATGTACAATAGTAGTATATGTTACGACAGGGTAGTGTACAATTGTAGAATAGTGTTGAAATTGTAATTACATATTATAGTTAGGTTATAACTGCAGTGGATTTTTCCGGAAGACGGTCGTTGTACTGGCTGAAGGTTGCATCCCTCGGTAGTAATATTTATATACTCAAGCGATTGAGCGATCAGCTTGTACGTTTTGTCGCTCATTTGCTCCGAAGAATTAATAGTTTCTTAACGTGTAAATATTAATTATCATTTTGTTGAATTTTAAAAGTGTAGCACTTTCTTTAAGTGGGGAGATGTTGTCACAAAATGTCACGGGTAGAGCGTACTGGTCGTATATAGCTCTTGTAAGTTATCGGTTACACCCAAAATCTATTGTTCGAGTTGAAACAATTTCACAATATTCATGACCTATTCATGTAACACGTAAAAGCGTGCACATTTTAAGTGGCCACCAGAGAGGCCGTGACATAAGTTTAGTTTTGTGCTAATGCATGTAAACGTATAGGTATATTTTCCTTAAACGGCAAAATTGAATAAGGGGCCTCTCGTGTAGATTCAATACTGTAGATTTAGCCACGTTTGTCACGGACTGAACGGGGGAAATAATGATTTGGGCGTAATGTTTGCTATAAAACCCATTGTCTTCTAGCTCTCGCCGGGATGGTCAATAGTACTTTGTTGGAACAGAGATTGGACGGCAAATTTCATAGGCAACATGTGGTTAGTAATTTTATTAAACTTTTATCGTACATTTGTATTCAGTGGGCGGCGCCATCTTGTTTGGCGGTTACGACATCCGGTTAGCATTGATGTTTCTCAAACATAACTTTAGACTAGCATATGATTTTGAAGTTACTTTATTAGATGTAATTATTGTAATTGATCATTAATTGTAAAACAATATTAATTTGATAACAGTGGATAATAGGTGCATTAGTTAACGTTGGCGTATAACTCAGTGATTGTCATACACGATTGTTAACATTGCGTGCATGCATAACTCAGTGAGTGTAATATATGAGTAATTTGATCATGTTTATATTACATGTATTAGGGGCACTGATTAACAGCGACGTACATAGCGTATACATGGCGTTGTAGAATATGTATACATTGCTACTCATCATTAGTACAGCTTACATATATTGATTGAATAATGATTTGTTTGGGTAATGATAATTATGCAAGATTGTTATGTTTGTCAACCGACATCTAAAACGTGTGTATAATTACAGCCTAAGCCATCCAGGGTTGGAACTAAGCCATCCAGGGATGAATATAAGCCATCCAGGATATAAGCCATCCAGGGTTGGAGTAAGCCATCTAGGTTTGGATATCCAGGAGTGGAGTTAAGCTTCCACGATTAACGTTACAAGCGGTGGAGACGGTCCCCGTACCTGCGCAGCCAGGTTTTACTAACGACAACCCCCGGGACACAAGGTGGGCCCGTTACCAATCCTCACTGGAGGAATATCACTCACAATCTCAGTGGAGATTAACTATCATTGCATCGCGTCATCAACCCTTACAGAAGGCATTTGATGACAATCATCCATTGAATTCGCGCATCATCACCTTCATGAGCTCTCGCGCATCACAGTTATCGCGCTAGATCAACATTGTTATAGCTTTAACAACACTTTAGTGTCTTAGACATTCAGTATTTATAACAATACTAAGAACGTCTTAAACGTTCATGAAAACATTCTTTTCATAGTTCATTTGTGTATTCGCTTGTTTTTTTAGATAATTGTATATATATTAAACATATTTTAAAAGTTGCATTAAACTTATGTAAATGCATTCACCGTCATTGATTCTTTCCTGAGTTAGCCCAACCACTAAGGTCATCCTGTGACAGTCACTATACAGAGATTATTTCACTGCTGGGATCGATTATAAGGAAATCCTTCACGAGATGGTAGACGTGTGGTTCTTTTCACGAACGAGCGTATGCGAGTGATTGAAAAAACAAAAGGGTCGATTCTATAGTAAAACTGTTATGAGTTCGTGTAGTGTATTATGTGGAAACAAATACCGAACATGCTTATATCAATGAAGATGCACTAACTTAATAAACACTGAAAAGGGGATCCCTTGGAAGCAACAAACACAAACAAGAGATAAAAGTAGTAGACTCGGTTTTATTGAGTCTGTTCACGAGAGGGCAACACATCTCACGCCTCCTAGCACCGGCTTAAGCGATATTCTACTTCAAATGCCACACAAATTGGGCTTGATGATCCCAACATACCAGTAAGTAATAACTCTACTGATTTGTAGTCGGGGCAACTGATTACGCTCGTCACATAGCACTAAATAAACGCTTATATGTATGTCAGTCAATACTAAATTGATCTCAGACATTACCCTTATATTTATGTGAAAGTCCACTTTACTTTATTCATACTGCGGTTCAGAACTTTTTTTCACAACGCTTCCTGTTTCCGATTGGATGGCGTGACACGTACACTATGATTTCAATCATATATGTTTCAGTGGTGATTTGCATCGAACAAACGCTTAATAAATTGTGTTATCCATTATTCTATCATATTCTATGTTTGTTAAACGACATTGAAGATATTTAAGGAGATTTGACACACTAAAGTAGGAATAAAAGTGGAACAGGAATTGTAACTTGCACAGAACAATGAGCATTAAACAAACAACAATTACAATGTTAATAAGCAAGGCATATGACAACACAAACACACACGGCATATGACAACACCAACACACACGGCATATGACAGCACAAACACGCACGGCATATGACAACACAAACACACACGGCATATGACAACACAAACACGCACGGCATATGACAACACAAACACACACGGCATATGACAACACAAACACACAAGGCATATGACAACACAAACACACACGGGTTAACAATAGCGCTACCGCCTTGGAACGGTCGTTGTTTTTTTTTTATCCAAATTTTAGGGTGCACCAAACCTCACTCTTACCATATTGTCATCACAATAAAACGGGACAGTATACATAAAGATATCCCCGCCAGGCTATAGTCACGAGTCGTGATTTATTTTGTAACGATTAATATAACAAAACGCCTTAATAGTGAATTGAATGCTCATCAACCCAGTATAGGTTTTTTTAGAGCTGTCCCAGAGAGAGGGCAAGGATACATAAGAATCCGGGAACCGTGCCCTACTCTTATTATCGAATAGATTCCTATGGTTCTTTAACGTTTTTGTTACAAAAAATCTAAATGATAGCATATTTGAGCCAAAAGCCCTGACACATATTATCAATTACTTGAGCAAACCCGCTCTGGGGAACTATCGCTGGAACCCCCACTCTCTATACTACTTGTATATACTGGATTAGATTATTTTTTTATTCATTTCGACGAAATTTCCCAATCACAAGACTCAAAACGGCATTGGCACCAGGTCTTCTAGCAGGAGTATTTCTACATTTTGCAATACTGAACGAGTAACGGCAAGCAGGACGCAAGTGAGTTAGACAAGATATGTTCATCTGACATCTAAACAAGCATGCTACAAACACCAAGAATAATCTAACTATGTTATATATGTGTGAAATTAGAAAAATACGAGCAAGCATAGCAGCAGGAAAAAGATGGGGGAAAGATATCAAAAAATTGCAAGACAAATTGAATATCCTAGTAGCCCAAAGAAAAAAAAAAGTTCTGTCTCCAGAAGGTAGGACACTGAGAGAAAAAATAGCAGCAGCGATGAGATGTGGGAGAAATGTCAAAGAATTACAAAAACAATTACAGAGATTAGATGGAATATTGAAAATCAAGAAAGACCAAAAAGAAGAAGACCAAAATGATATCGACGATACACAAGAAATGTCCGATGACAGTACAGATCAAGATGTCACCGAAGATAGTACAGAAGATATTCTGGATGAATTTCGAAATAGATTTGGGGATCTTTGGACAAAAGTAAAACATGGAATGCAAGAAAAGGAAGATATGTATGAAATTGCAAACATATCTATACAGTTGAAAAAAACTTAGATATATAGCCGAAAAAGATAAACATGAAATACTCGATTGGTTGAACAAAGTATTTGTTGCAAATCAATACAGATAATATCATACAAGAAAGCCTGATGTTGATGTTATTTGGACAGAATGTTGATATTTCGATTCAGATGATTGGGGAAATTTCACCGAAAGAGGACTTGCTAAACTTCAGATGTATCTCTACATTTCATTTCGGTAGAGGTATACCATACGGGGTTCTAGTAATGTTCTTTCCTAGGACATGGTAGCAAGAGGACTTGCCAAACTTCAGATGTGTCTCTTCATTGATTTTCGGTAGATATATATCAAAATAGGGTTTGGGTAATGTTTGTGGAGCTACATGTTAAAATATTACCCAGTCAGAGATATCACAGAATCAAGAATACTGGAAAAGCATCAAATCAAGAATACTGAGATATCACAGAATCAAGAATACTGGGATATCACAGAATCAAGAATACTGTGATATCAAAGAATCAAGAATACTAAGATATCATCAAATCAAGAATAATGGAAAAGCATCAAATCAAGAATACTGAGATATAACATAATCAAGAATACTGAGATATCATCAAATCAAGAATACTGACATATCACAAAATCAAGAATACTGAGAAATCATCAAATCAAGAATACTATTGGAACAGCATCAAATCAAGAATACTGAGATATCACAGAATCAATAATACTGGAAAAGCATCAAATCAAGAATACTGAGATATCAGAGAATCAAGCATACTGGGATATCACAGAATCAAGAATACTGAGATATCATCAAATTAAGAATACTGGAAAAGCACCAAATCAAGAATACTGAGACATCACAGAATCAAGAATATTGGAACAGCATCAAATCAAGAATACTGAGATATCACAGTATCAATAATACTGGACTTGCAGCAAACCAGAGATACTGAAACAGCATCAAATCAAGAATACTGAAAGAGTATCAAATCAAGAATACTGAGACATCACAGAATCAAGAATACTGAAACAGCATCAAATCAAGCATACTGAGATATCACAGAATCAAGAATACTGAGATATGACAGAATCAAGAATACTGGGATATCACAGAATCAACAATATTGAGATATAATCAAATCAAGAATACTGTAAAAGCATGAAATCAAGAATACTGATATATCACAGAATCAAAAATACTGAGAAATCATCAAATCAAGAATACTGAGATATCACAGAACCAAGAATATTGAAACAGCATCAAATCAAGAATACTGAGATATCACAGAATCAAGAATACTGAACCTGCAGCAAACCAGATATACTGAAACAGCATCAAATCAAGAATACTGAAACAGCATCGAATCAAGAATACTGAGACATCACAGAATCAAGAATACTGGGATATCACAGAATCAATAATACTGACATATCATCAAATCAAGAATACTAGAAAAGCATAAAATCAAGAATACTGAGATATCACAGAATCAAGAATACTGAGATATCATCAAATCAAGAATACTGATGTATCACAGAATCAAGAATACTGAAACAGCTTCAAATCAAGAATACTGAGATATCATCAAATCAAGAATACCGAGATATCATCAAATCAAAAATACTTAGATATCATCAAATCAGAGATACTGAGATAGCATTGAATCAGAGATATTGAGAAATCATCAAATCAAGAATACTAAGATAGTAGCAAATCACGAATACTGAAATAGTAGCAAATCAGAGATACTGAGAAATCATCGAATCAAGAATACTGAGATAGTAGCAAATCACAAATACTGAAATAGTAGCAAATCAGAGATCTCGATATATCATCAAATCATGTAAACTGAAATAGCAGCAAAACAAGAATATTGAGATATCGTCAAATCAGAGATATTGAGATCATGTAATCCATCAAAAAATCAAGAATACTGAAATAGCATCGAATCAAGACTATTGACATAGCATCGAATCAAGAATACAGAGATATCAAACATGCTGAGATATCACAGAATCAAGAATACTGGAACATCATCAAATCAAAAATACTGAGATATCACAAAATCAAGAAAACTGAGCTATCATAGAATCAAGAATACTGAGATATCACAGAATCAAGAATACTGGAACAGCATCAAATGCAGAATACTGAGATAGCAGAAAATAAGAATTATTGAGATAGCATTGAATCAGAGATATTGAGAAATCATCAAATCAAGAATACTTAAACAGAATCGAATCAAGAATATTGAAATAGCAGCAAATCAGAGATATTGAGATATCATCAAATCAGGGATATTGAGATATCATCAAATCAGGAATACTGAGATATCATCAAATCAAGAATACTGAGAAACCATCAAATCAGAGATCTCGAGATATCATCAAATCATGAATACTGAAATAGCTGCAAATCAAGAATACTGGGATATCATCTAATCAAGAATACTGAAATAGCAGCAAATCAGAGATATTGAGATATCATCAAATCCTGAATACAGAAATAGCAGCAAATCAAGAATATCACAGAATCAAGAATACTGAAACAGCATCGAATCAAGAATATTGAAGTAGCACAGAATCAAGAATATTGAGATATCATCAAATCAAGAATACTGAAATAGTAGCAAATCAAGAATACTGAGATATCACAGAATCAAGAATACTGAGATATCATAGAATCAAGAATACTGAAACAGCAGCAAATCAAGAATACTGAAACAGCATCAAATCAAGAATACTGGGACATCACAGAATCAATAATACTCAAACAGCATCGAATCAAGAATACTGAGATATCACAGAATCAAGAATACTGAGATATCATAGAATCAAGAATACTGAAACAGCAGCAAATCAAGAATACTGAAACAGCATCAAATCAAGAACACTGGGACATCACAGAATCAATAATACTCAAACAGCATCGAATCAAGAATACTGAGATATCACATAATCAAGAATACTGGAACAGCATCAAATCAAGAATACTGAAATATCACATAATTAAACATACTGAGATATCACAGAATCAAGAATACAGAGATATCACAGAATCAAGAATACTGAAATATCATAGAATCAAGAATACTGAGATATCTCAGAATTAAGAATACTGAAACAGCATCGAATCAGGGATACCGAGATATCATCAAATCAAGAATACTGAGATATCATCAAATCAAGAATACTGAGTCATTGAATCAAGAATACTGATATATCACAGAATCAAGAATACTGAGATATCGCAGAATCAAGAATACTGGAACAGCATCAAATCAAGCATACTGAGATATCACATAATCAAGACTACTGAACAGCATCAAGTCAAGAATACTGAGATATCATAGAATTAAGAATACTGAAATAGCATCGAATCAAGAATACTGAGATATCACAGAATCAAGAATACTGGAACAGCATCAAATCAAGCATACTGAGATATCACATAATCAAGACTACTGGAACAGCATCAAGTCAAGAATACTGAGATATCATAGAATTAAGAATACTGAAAAAGCATCGAATCAAGAATATTGAAATAGCAGCAAATCAAGAATACTGAGATAGCATCAAAACAAGAATACTGAACCTGCAGCAAACCAGATATATTGAAATATCATCAAATCAACAATATTGAGATATCATCAAATCAAGAATATCGAGATAACATCAAATCAAGAATATTGAAATATCACCGAATCAAGAATACTGAGATATAACAGAATCAAGAATACTGGAACAGCATCAAATGAAGCATACTGAGATATCACAAAATCAAGAATACTGAAATAGCATCGAATCAAAACTATTGAGATATCATATAATCAAGAATACTGAAACAGCATCGAATCAAGCATGCTGAGATATCACAGAATCAAGAATACTGAAACAGCAGCAAATCAAGAATACTGAGATATCATCAAATCAGAGATACTGAGATAGCATTGAATCAGAGATCTCGATATATCATCAAATCATGAATACTGAAATAACAGCCAAACAAGAATACTGAGATATCATCAAATCAGAGATACTGAGATATCACGGAATCCATCACAGAATCAAGAATACTGAAATAGCATCGAATCAAGACTATTGAAATAGCATCGAATTAAGAATACTGAGATATAATAGAGTCAAGAATACTGAGATATCATCAAATCAAGAATACTGAACATGCAGCAAACCAGAGATATTGAGATATCATCAAATCATGAATACTGAGATATCATCAAATCAGAGATCTCGAAATATCATCAAATCATGAATACTGAAATAGCAGCAAAACAAGAATACTGTAACAGCATCGAATCAAGAATACTGGAATATCACAGAATCGAGAATACTGTAACATCACAGAATCAAGAATACTGAGATATCACAGAATCAAGAATATTGGAGCATCACAGAATCGAGAACATTGGAACATCATAGAATCGAGAATACTAGAACTTCACAGAATCGAAAATACTGGAGCATCACAGAATCGAGCATATTGGAACCTCATAGAATCCATCATGAAATATGATGTATAGATCCATCACATAATCAAGGATATTGGAACATCACATAATCCATCATGGAATACTGAAATATCATAAAATCTATCACAGAATCAAAGATATTGGAACATCACAGAATCACAGGTATACTGAAATATCACCCACTCAGGGAAACTAGAATATCATGCAGACAGAGATAAGTTGAGTTAGGAAAGCAAGCTATTTTCATCTAGGATTACAATAAGCATGAAACATACAGCAAGAATTTCCGGGCGGGTGATATTTCAGTATACCTGCGATGCTGTGATATTTCAGTATTCCTGTGATTCTGTGATGTTCCAATATCTTTGATTCTGTGATAGATTCTATGATATTTCAGTATTCCATGATGAATTCTGTGATATTCCAATATCCTTGATTCTGTGATGGATTATAGACATCTCTATATTTCATGATGGATTCTATGAGGTTCCAATATGCTCGATTCTGTGATGTTCCAGTACTCTCGATTCTGTGACGTTCTAGTATTCTCGATTTTGTGATGTTCCAATGTTCTCGATTCTGTGATGTTCCAATATTCTCGATTCTGTGATATCTCAGTATACTTGATTCTGTGATGTTCCAGTATTCTCTATTCTGTGATATTCCAGTATTCTTGATTCGATGCTGTTACAGTATTCTTGATTTGCAGTTATTTCAGTATTCATGATTTGATGATATATCGAGATCTCTGATTTGATGATATCTCAGTATTCATGATTTGATGATATCTCAGTATCTCTGGTTTGCTGCAAGTTCAGTATTCTTGATTTGATGATATCTCAGTATTCTTGATTCTATTATATCTCAGTGTTCTTGACTCGATGCTTTTTCAATAGTCTTGATTCGATGCTATTTCAGTATTCTTGATTCTGTGATGGAATCCGTGATATCTCAATATCTCTTATTTGATGATATCTCAGTATTCTTGTTTTGCTGCTATTTCAGTTTTCATAATTTGATGATATATCGAGATCTCTGATTAAATGTCATCTCAGTATTTCTGATTTGATGATATCTCAGTATTCTTGATTCGATGCTGTTTCAGTATTCTTGATTCTGTGATATCTCAATAGTCTTGATTCGATGCTATTTTAGTATTCTTGATTCTGTGATATCTCAGTATGCTTGATTTGATGCTGTTCCAGTATTCTTGATTCTGTGAAATCTCAGTATTCTTGATTCGATTCTGTTTCAGTATTCTTAATTTGATGATATCTTGATATTCTTGATTTGATGATATCTCAATATTGTTGATTTGATGATATCTCAATATATCTGGTTTGCTGCAAGTACAGTATTCTTGATTTGATGCTATTTCAAGATTCTTGATTCGATGCTATTTCAGTATTCTTAATTCTATGATATCTCAGTATTCTTGATTTGATGCTGTTCCAGTAGTCTTGATTCTGTGAGATCTCAGTATGCTTGATTTGATACTGTTCCAGTATGCTTGATTCTGTGATATCTCAGTATTCTTGATTCGATGCTGTTTCAGTATTCTTGATTCTGCGATATCTCTGTATTCTTGGTTTTGTGATATATCAGTATTCTTGATTCTATGAAATATCAGTATTCTTGATTTGATGATAGATTTCATGATATCTCGGTATTCCTGATTTGATGCTGTTTCAGTATTCTTGATTCTGTGATGTCTCAATATGTTTGATTCGATGCTGTTTGAGTATTCTTGAGTCTGCGATATCTCAGTATTCTTGATTCTATGAGATTTTAGTATTCTTGATTCTGTGATATCTCAGAATTCTTGATTTGATGCTATTTCAGTATTCTTGATTCTGCGATATCTCAGTATTCTTGATTTGATGCTGTTTCAGTATCTCTGGTTTGCTGCAAGTTCAGTATTCTTGATTCTGTGATATATCAGTATTCTTGATTTGATGCTGTTCCAATATTCTTGATTCTGTGTTATCTCAGTATTCTTGATATGATGATATCTCAATATCTCTGGTTTGCTGCAAGTTTGGTATTCTTGATTTGATGATATCTCAGTATTCTTGATTTGATGATATCTCAGTATTCTTGATTCTGTGATATCTCAGTATTTTTGATTTGATGATATCACAATATCTGTGGTTTGCTGCATGTTCAGTATTCTTGATTTGATGATATCTCAGTATTTTTGATTTGATGATATCTCAATATCTCTGGTTTGCTGCAAGTTCAGTATTCTTGATTTGATGATATCTCAGTATTCTTGATTCTGTGATATCTCAGTATTCTTGATTTGCTGCTGTTCCAGTATTCTTGATTCTGAGATATCTCAGTATTCTTGATTTGATGATATCTCAATATCTCAGGTTTGCTGCAAGCTCAATATTCTTGATTTGATGATATCTCAGTATTCTTGATTTGATGATATCTCAGTATTCTTGAATTTGTGATATCTCAGTATTCTTTATTTGATGATATCTCAATATCTCTGTATTGCTGCAAGTTCAGTATTCTTGATTTGATGATATCTCAGTATTCTTGATTATGTGATAAATCAGTATTATTGATTTGATGATATCTCAATATCTCAGGTTTCCTGCTAGTTCAGTATTCTTGATTTGATGATATCTCAGTATTCTTGATTTGATGATTTCTCAGTATTTTTGATTCTGTGATATCTCAGTATTTTTGATTTGATGATACCTCGTTATCTCTGGTTTACTGTAAGTTCAGTATTATTGATTCTGTGATATCTCAGTATTCCAGATTCTGTGATATCTCAGTATTCTTGATTTGATGCTGTTCCAGTATTCTTGATGTGATATCTCAGTATTCTTGATTTGCTGCAAGCTCAGTGTTCTTGATTCTGTGATATCACAGTATCCTTGATTTGCTGCAAGTTCAGTATTCTTGATTTGATAATATCGCGGTATTCTTGATTCTGTGATATCTCAGTATTTTTGATTTTGTGATATCTCAGTATTCTTGATTTTGTGATATTTCAGTATTCTTGATTTGATGCTGTTCCAGTATTCTTGATTCTGTGATATCTCAGTATTCTTGATTTGATGCTGTTTCAGTATTCTTGATTCTGTGATGTCCCAGTATTCTTGATTTGATGCTGTTTCAGTATTCTTGATTTGATGATTTCCAAGTATTTTTGATTTGATGTTATTTCAGTATCTCTGATTTGATGATATGTCAGTATTCTTGATTTGCTACTGTTTCAGTATTCTTGATTCTATGATATGTCAGTATTCTTGATTCTGTGATATTTCGGTATTCTTGATTCTGTCATATATCAGTATTCTTGATATGCTGCTATTTCTGCATTCTTGATTTGATTATATCTCAGTATTCTTGATTCTGTGCTATTTCAATATTCTTGTGATATTCTTGATTTGCTGTTATTTCAGTATTCAGGATTTGATGATATCTCAATATCTATGATTTGCTGCTATTTCAGTATTCTTGATTTGATGATATCTCAGTATTCCTGATTTGATACTATCTCAGTATTCTTGATTTGATGATATCTCAATATCTCTGGTTTGCTGCAAGTTCTGTATTCTTGATTTGATGATATCTCAGTATTCTTGATTTGCTGCTATTTCAGTATCTCTGATTTGCTGTTATTTTAGTATTCATAATTTGCTGCTATTTCATCATTCTTGACTTTATGATTTTTCAATATATCTGGTTTGCTGCAAGTTCAGTATTCTTGATTTGATGATATCTCAATATCTCTGATTTGATGATATCTCTATATCTCTGATTTGCTGCTATTTTAATATTCTAAATTCGATGCTGTTTCAGTATTCCTGATTTGATGATTTCTCAATATCTCTGATTCAATGCTATCTCAATATTACTGATTTGCTGCTATCTCAGTATTCTTGATTCTATGATATCTCAGTATTCTTGATTCTGTGATATCTCAGTATTTTTGATTTGATGATGTTCCAGTATTCTTGATTCTGTGATATCTCAGCATGCTTGATTCTATGATAGCTCTGTATTCTTGATTCGATGCTATGTCAAAAGTCTTGATTCGATGCTATTTCAGTATTCTTGATTCTTTGATGGATTACATGATATCTCTATATTTCTGATTTGATGATATCTCAGTATTCTTGTTTTGCTGCTATTTCAGTATTCATGATTTGATGATATATCGAGATCTCTTATTTGCTATTATTTCAGTATTCGTGATTTGCTACTATCTCAGTATTCTTGATTTGATGATTTCTGAGTATCTCTGATTTGCTACTATTTCAGTATTCGTGATTTGCTACTATCTCAGTATTCTTGATTTGATGATTTCTCAATATCACTGATTCAATGCTATCTCAGTATCTCTGATTTGATGATATCTAAGTATTCTTGATTTGATGATATCTCGGTATTCTTGATTTGATCATATCTCAGTATTCTTGATTTGATCTGTTTCAGTGTTCTTGATTCTGTGATACATCAGTATTCTTGATTTGATGATATCTCAGTATTCTTGATTCTGTGATATCTCAGTATTCTTGATTCTGTGATATCTCAGTATTCTTGATTTGATGCTTTTCCAGTATTCTTGATTTGATGATATCTCAGTATTCTTGATTCTGTGATATCCCAGTATTCTTGATTTGATGCTTTTCCAGTATTCTTGTTTCTGTGATATCTCTGACTGGGTAATATTTCAACATGTAGCTCCACAAACATTACCAGAACCCTATTTTGATATATCTCTACCGAAAATCAATGAAGTGGCCACATCTGAAGTTTGGCAAGTCCTCTTGCTAGCATGTCCTAGGAAAGAACATTACTAGAACCCCGTATGGTTGCCTCTACCGAAATGGAAAGTAGAGATGCACCTGAAGTTTAGCAAGTCCTCTTTCGGTGAAATTTCCCCAATCATCTGAATCGAAATATCAACATTCTGTCCAAATAACATCAACATCAGGCTTTCTTGTATGATATTATCTGTATTGATTTACAACAAATACTTTGTTCAACCAATCGAGTATTTCATGTTTATCTTTTTCGGCTATATATCCAAGTTTGTTCAACTGTATAGATATGTTAGCGATTTCATTCAGATCTTCCTTTTCCTGCATACCAAGTTTTACTTTTGTCCAAAGATCCCCAATTCATCCAGAATATCTTCTGTACTATCTTCGGTGTCATTTTGATCTGTACTATCATCGGACATTTCTTGTGTATCGTCGATATCATTTTGGTCTTCTTCTTTTTGGCCTCAGGTTACAAATCCGCCGCGCTACCGACTGCGCCACGCCAGCCCTCGCCTTAATGAAGGCTCTATCGTCTTAATGAGGTAAAAGTTAACAGACAGACGACGGACGACGGACAACTCGCCATCCAATAAGCCATCCAATAAGTTCTGCTGGCCCTTGGTCAGTCGAGCTAAAAACTGCCAACTATGTACTGGATTCCTAAATCGCATAAAATCCGTATAATGCCCACAAACATCTCCAAGCTTTTAACCTTTTGTCTTACTGCCGTAAACAGCGCTGCATATACTTCGATAATAATTTTGCAATCGAATACCAGAGCCAGCATCTATCTGAAGTATGTCCTAAACATGGTGTTTACATATTTCATTGTCAGTTTCCTTTCAGACATAATAACGTTATGAATGAAGATTGATGCCAAGTTGTTTAGCCTCTATTATACATTATACTTGGCAGTTTGAATGCGGTTCATTGTCATGTTGTTAGTTAAGTGTAAAACATTTTAATTAAAACTCATCTATTAATCAATATTGAGGATTTATGAAACGAGTTGGCAAACATTATATGATGAGACGGCACATTTGTAGGCAGACAATATTTGCGAACAGCTAGCGTAGCTAAGATGAGAGACACACAAGTCAAACGTATGCACGCGCTTGTAGCGTAGTAGAGTCTCTATTACTTCGCGTTGTGTACTTTAAAGAATAATGATTCTTCATTTTCAATAACAGTTTTAATAAGCCTATTTACAAAATGGTGTCGTAGAGAACATGCGGACCCAAACTCTCTTTCTCCTTGGAAACATTCAATTTTTAAAATTATACACGTATTAAACTTTATAAATATAATGCTAATCCCCTTTACTTCTTCCGAGACCTAGGTTTTCGTTTCTTAATTTAAAATCGTAAATTCAAGAATTTCGTAATACTATCCTGCTGATAAAGCAGTATTCTAATCATACTAGTGTACGGTGTCCTAGGCTAGGTCGATGGTCGATGGTAAGATGCGATGTTCGATGGTAAGATGCGGTGGTAAGACGCGATGGTCGATGGTAAGATACGATGGTAAGATGCGATGGTCGATGGTAAGATGCGATGGTCGATGGTAAGATGCGACGGTCGATGGTAAAATGCGATGGACCATCGACCATCGCATCTTACCATCGACCATCGCATCTTACCATCGCATCTTACATCGACCATCGCATCTTACCATCGCATCTTACTATCGACCATCGCATCTTACCATCGACCATAGACTTATCAATTCTCATGCTGATCAGCCCCGTGTGGTTCTCGGGGCCCCGTTTGGTCACGGGGCAAAGAATAGGGCCACTGCAGATCCCTTTGGAGGGATAGGCAGAGGGGTAGAATCCCCCCAAATTCATGTTCATTTTATCGTTTTTTGTTCATGTTCATTAAAGGTCTTCATCATGATCCCTGCATTGTTTCAGGTGCTATCTTGCTCGCATCAAAAGAGCAGTGGCAGAAAAACAATAACGTGGCTCCAGCGTAAATGGAGTTTCTACGATAGAATTTGCAGCAACTCTGCAGTTCAGGGTGAGAAGTTTCTAGGCCCATTTTCCATATTTTATCTCGATGTACATGGAAGATGAGCCTGGCATGTTCATGCCTTTTAGGCGCCATATAACCTTTTCATGTGTTGGTGCGCCTTAAAACCCCAATTCAATTCATGCTGATCAAGATCTCACGATTACCGTAGACAAATGTCTAGGTCGATGGTAAGATGCGATGGTCGATGGTAAGATGCGAAGGTAAGATGCGATGGTAAGATGCGATGGTCGATGGTAAGATGCGATGGTAAGATTCGATGGTAAGATGCGATTGTCGATGTAAGATGCGATGGTAAGATGCGATGGTCGATGGTAAGATGCGATGGTCGATGATAAGATGCGATGAACCATCGACCATCGCATTTTACCATCGACCATCGCATCTTACTATCACATCTTACCATCGAATATCGCATCTTACCATCGACAATCGACCTAGACATTTTTCTACGGTAATCGTGAGATCTTGATCAGCATGAGAATTGATAGGTCGATGGTCGATGGTAAGATGCGATGGTCGATGGTAAGATGCGATGGTCGATGGTAAGATGCGATGGTCGATGGTAAGATGTGATTATAAGATGCGATGGTCGATGGTAAGATGCGATGGTCGATGGTCTATCGCATCTTACCATCGACCATCGCATCTTACCATCGACCATCGAATTTTACCATTGCATCTTACCATCGACCATCGCATCTTACCATCGCATCTTACCATCGACCATCGCGTCTTACCATCGACCATCGACCTATGTCGATGCTCGATGGTAAGATGCGATGGTAAGTTGGCCCTAACAGGACACCGTAAATTTGCGACTGTAAAATGCCCGATTTACCTGCTGAAAAGTTCGTGACATCACACAACGTTGTAACAAGCGACGTCATTTGGATGATGTAAACAAAAATGACGTTACCGATGAATTTGAGTTTTCATAGAAAAACAAGTTTGTATGTATGATTCTGGCATTTAAATAGAAAAGTATTAGAATTGAGATAATCATGCTAAGATTTTCAATCTGGGACGGTATGTGATTGGTTTTACGGTCTGAAATGGCGTTTTACGGCTCCGCTACCGCGTCGTCGCTACCGCGTCGTCGTAAAACTAAATTTCAGACCGTAAAACCAACCACATACCGTCCCAGATTGAAAATATTAGCATGGTTATCTCTTAATTCTCCAGTTCAATCTACTGAGGATGGCGTTGTTTCAACACATATTCCTCTGTGCACTACTTTTAAGGCTGGGGTAGACGAAAAGCAAAAACAAGAGACCCAAGACGGCCTGTGGACGCTCTACTTCATAAGATAAAGTTTACGTACAAGGGGTCATATCTCTTTCAAGCGGAACATGGCGATGGTATCTGCAACTAGGCTTAGTACTGATCATCATTGTCAAGATTAGTTGAAATCCGGCCAGGGGTTCATTAGAACTTGTCCAGAAAAAGTGTGTGTATTAAAACCTTTAAAGGGCCATCATAACTCTGCCAAAAATAATTCAACAGGAACACGGCGATGATATGCACAACTAGGCCTGAAACTGGTCACCCCTAAACGGTTTCGTTTAAATCCGGCCAGGGGTTCTAGTCAAAGTTTGTGTGTTAAAACCTTAAACTCCACCAAAATCATTCAACCGGAACACGGTTACTATATGTACGACTAGGCTTGGTACTGATCATCCCTGCAAAGTTTCACAGAAATCTGGCCAAATTAAGGCCCTTTCGTCTTAATGAGGCCAAAATATAGGATATTCAGAAAATCAAGGGCCATAACTCCGGTGTAAATTGTACAAACTAGCTGGTTTTTGAACTTGTCTGATACTAACAATCTGGTAAAGTTTGATAAAGATCGAAAGAAAAATGAACCCCTTATCGTCTTAACGATGCAAAATATAGCACTTTTCACTAAATCAAGGGCCATAACTCTGCAGTTACTGATCCCGATCTGGCTGGTTTTCAAACTTGTCCGAGCTTTCATTGATATTAACAATTATTTAAAGTTTGGTAAAGATCGGATGAAAAATGAAGGCTCTATCGTCTTAATGAGGTAAAAGTTAACGGACAGACGACGGACGACGGACAACTCGCCATCCAATAAGCCATCCAATAAGTTCTGCTGGCCCTTGGTCAGTCGAGCTAAAAACTGCCAACTATGTACTGGATTCCTAAATCGCATAAAATCCGTATAATGCCCACAAACATCTCCAAGCTTTTAACCTTTTGTCTTACTGCCGTTAAAGATCACGTTGAACAATATATCCTGCTAAAACTTATGAAAACTCTGGGATTAATTGATTTTGGTCTATTAATTTTTTTAGTTTCAGCTATAAGTACTTATGACTTCTCTATACAACCTTACCACATCACCTTATCAAAGACAAGTTTATTGCGCTTATTCAAGAAAATTTTCGCTAGAGAAAAAAAACTTGTTTTTGGCCTGTAACAATATTAAAGCGTTTTTCACTAACGGCAGTTTAAACAATTATACCATGTGGACTTGCCAAGAAGTTTGTGAAGCAGTCATTTTCCTATTAGATACTATTTTCATCAGGTATGGAACTACCGTTTAAAGACAAATTGTTGGTATCCCTATGGGTACGAACTGTACACCTCTTGCCGCAGATTTCTACTGGTATTGCTATGAAAGTGATTTCATGTTGAGTCTTTCATCCGATACGCAGGCTGATGTAATTGAAGCATTTAATGACTCCTCTCGGTATTTGGATGACATATTGAACATTGACAATCCTTTCCTTTCTACTATGGTTAATAGTATTTATCCTAAAGAACTTCAACTCAACAAAGCCAACATTTCTGATACTTTCGCTTCTTTTCTTGATTTACATCTCTCTATTGAAAATGACGAAATAATTAGTAAAATCCATGACAAGAGAGATGATTTTAATTTTTATATGGTTAATTATCTCCATTTAGATGGGGATGTTCACCCAGCTACTTCTTATGGGGTCTATGTTTCTCAACTTATTCGTTTCTCTAGAGCTTGTAGTCGTGTTGAGGACTTTAATATTCATAATATTTGTGCAACTAAAAAGCTACTCCTGCAGGGCTATCGTTATCATAAACTTCGAAGAACCTTTGGAAAATTGTATTATCGTAACACTGATCTACTTTTAAAATATAGAGTAATTTAAAAACTCTTCTGCGACAAGGACTAGTACAACCTGACTTCTATGGTGATGTGAAACGGACGGACGGACAGAAAACGATGAATTACTGCATAATAAGCTTTTCTGGCCTAATGATTTAAATCTTAAATGACTGCATGTAGAAACAGTCATAACTAAAACCAACAACATGGACAGTACATCAGTGGTTAACATGCTATTTTGGAATTAAAGGTATTGTTTTATTTTAAACTTTACTCTTCTGGTGATGACAGTTCTGTAAGAGCAAGGCAATATTGGTATACAGTATTCCATCAAAACGAGATATCGAACACCGCCTCCAACAACAATAACAACACCATCTCCACCACCATCTCTACCACCAAAAACAACGACGACGATACGTCGTTATATAACGTCTCTGTCTCTTAAAACGTTCAACGCATTCACCATCTGCATCCAGTAGCGATAAACAACCTTCGAAAATTATATTAATTTAGCTATTCTGATATTGGATTTGGTAATATTTTAATTTGTCATAACTTGTTTTTACGATCAACTATCTTCTCACAGAAACTGGCAGGTTATATTTTTTTTCTTTTCCTAAGATGTTTATTGTTCTATGGATGAATCTGGCATTTTGGTGGTCTTTAACGATATACATACACTTTCGGCTGAAATATTGTATACATTTATTGATAACATATTTGCAACGTTAGATCAGAAAAGTGAATACTTACTCTACTTGAGGTCTAGGAGTGGTTGATATGAGCTGCATGGACGGAACGATGGTTCGGAATCTGTGAATATCAGTTACGTGTAACTTTGCTAGGTTGTGGATAAATTCAATAACATTCAATAACAATTGTCTTAAATTTGTGAGTGATTTGGCAATTATTCCTGCATAAACCAAAACAATTATTTTTTAAATTATATTTCCACAGTTTCGATTAAAGTGGATATTTTAAGACTGAGAACCCCATTTAAAATAATAAACAATGAGATCCGCTTAAGAAAAGTAGTTCCTCCAGGCATGTGTTAACTTTTTAAAAACGACAACGTGTTCGCACTGTAGGGATCCGTACACCGGATCTTGGTCAAGACCCCGTTCACTAGTACGGAGTTTTGGTCAGCCATGTTGTAGAAAACGTACGGATAACAACAGCAAAAGTAGGTTAACCACGTTTTTCTCCTATTTTTGTTCATTTTATATGAATAATCAATATTGCTATATGGTGCGGAAACATTTCCCCGTTCAAATATTACCGTACATTGTTGACATATTACTTTAAATGCTACAATTCGGATCAAAGAAAAACAATTGCCGGTGCTGAAATTCGCCCAAAGTACCCTTCAGCAATAAATATCTCATTAATTTTCAAGTTAACAAAAATTTTGAATTGGCAGATTTATTTGTTTTTCCAATATACGTGCATGTTCAAATGTTCAACTTCATTCATCCGAAATTGACCGAGATATAAATCGAAACAAAATTAATGTTTGTGTACGGGGTCTTGGGCACTTGTGTACGGAGTACTGCAAATATTCTCTTTCTACTGTACGGAGTTTGCTTTAAATATATTGTATGAAACTATGGTTGTAATGGTACTTGCATTACATGTAATACATAAAACATTCATTGAATGTTTGTAAACAGTCAATGTAGTGTCATTAGAGCTGAATCAACGTAGATTTCCTTGAACAGATATAATCATGTGAGCTATATAGATAATTAATATTAACCCATGCCGTTATCTATATCATGTGTTGTCAATGTAGTTTAAGAACCAACTTTACATTTCCTATTAACATGCTTAGGAAAGTTTGACATAGTTTAGATGTCAGTATGGGGCATAGAATTAATTTTAACCTGACAGACAAACTCTTTGAAGAAAAAAAAGCCAGGATTTTTAACGCCTGTGGGACGTATAATAATACTTTCACAACCATTCGTCTGTCTGCCCGATCGTAGGTCATAAAACATATTCAAATTCACTCTTTAAATACGTTTTGGAAAGGTAGATCCATTGGAAGCATCTATCTAACTTTTTTGTGACAGGGTTCGGTGTCCTTTCTTAGAAAGAAATTGGACATAATTCTTCGAAAGAAAAATGAAAGAAAATAAAAATATTTATGCAATGTTCCAACATCATTAGTAGGTGAGGGGTGGTAAAATATCATATCATATTGTGCATACCAAATTCTACTCATCAGGTTCTACATATGGGGTTCTACACATGAAGTTCATTTATTTACAACGCGACAAACTAACTAAGGAGGCTGCCATTATTATAAACTACACCCAATCATAGCGGTTACATTCCACTATATAATACAACACAACACATCAACATTATATATAATACTAATGGTGTTGTAAATGACAAAAAAAAATAATATATGACGTTAACTGTGGTCACATTGAGCTAAAATTGGACAACTGTATCAATTCTAACAGACAATAATATACGTCTGGACTTAGTTTGTAGTACATGTAGTTATTTGGAATAAGTACGGAGTCTTTCTCAAGAATTACTCCTTTTAAGTTTTAGTTTTCTGCATTTTTTCGTCTTAACAATACAAAATGGCATAAGACATATAGGACCCAAATAAGGGTAGGTATAAAACGCGGACTAACACGCGCGGACTAGCGGACTGCGGTCTAGCGGACTGCGGACCAGTATGGTATAAAATGCGGACTGGTATTTTGCGGACCATGTAAATAGATGGGACAACTAATACAAATATATTGTACAGCAAATATTTCATAAAACGAAATAAGTATGTGGTGTATGGTAATGGTCATTTGAAAATAGATTTGCATGAAAATAATTCGTCAACATGTTTAAAGCAAACGAATTTACAAAAGTAAAGTTGTTCGCGCTGTGATTTAGTAACAATGATTGTTTGAATGTATTTTTTCTTTCTTTCTTTTTCTTTCTTTCTTTCTTTCTTTCTTTCTTTCTTTCTTTCTTTCTTTTTCTTTCTTTCTTTCTTTCTTTCTTTCTTTCTTTTCTTTCTTTCTTTCTTTCTTTCTTTCTTTTCCTACATTTTGTGAAATTCTGATGTGCAAGCAGGTGAATATTTGAATCTGTTCTAACTACTCCCCTGCTAGGGGTAGCAGGGGCGTATTCTGGGCTTAAAAATAATTTTCTTAAAGCGGGGGCATGGATGGTGATTACGGATATTATCTGGAATAGCCCATCCCCGCCTAACAGAAATTCGTTTCTGTCTAATCATAGGGTTATGCCCCGCTGCACCTTTTCACAGGCACTCACCCGTCCCGGAGAATATTTACGCATTTATCCCTATTGTATAGATTTAAACATATTTTATTGCCGTATAATATGCAAACGGGTTGGGCCACAAGTTCTAACAACATTAGTTACGGCCCTTCCTAATACAATATATTACAAAAATGTACATGGCTAAGCTAGTAGTTACATAGTATACATACACATTGTTGGTTTAACAATTACCATATACTTGAATATACCTGAGATCAGTTCCATTAGCTGTTGTCAAATATGGTATAGAGAGAAGAGATAGGAAGAAGCAAGGTTGTGATAACAGAAAGCGAGATTATAGACATGAAGTACAGTGAGTCAGAGCAGTATGCACCCTTTGTAAGAACTTGGTAAAATGTGCTAGTTTGTAAAGCGCTTGGTTTCGCTAATGTATTTTTGGAAAGCATTAAACATTAATGTATTTTCTTCATCTGAGAGTTGTTCTTGACCAAAAAGCAAAGTGTTTGCACTTAGCGGATGAAAACGTCGAGTGGATTGGAATAGAGTAAGTCGTTGTATGTGAAATCTATTACAATTAAACATAAAATGTTCTGCATCTTCTATTACATGTCCGCATTCGCAACTTGATGATGGTCGTAAATGATTTGTATAAAGATCGTTATTAAGATTGCTACATGCATTACGAATTCTCGCGTGTATAACGGCAAGTGGTCGCGGACCATGTAAGAAGAAACTAGGAACTGTAGGGCTAACATATATTAAGCTTTTAAGTTTGCGTTTAAAGATAGCAAGAGATTCGGAGTTTCTAATTTCGATTGGTAAGTTATTCCACAGAGTAATAGATGATGGTACAAATGATCTGGAAAAAATTTCCGTTCTTCTTGCCATTGTCTCATAGTTGTTATTGTTTCTTAGGTTATAAGGGTTATTTTCCTGGACAAATGGAGGGAAAAGGTTAGAAACATAAGGAGGCATTATGCCGTTATTGACTTTATAAACAATGGCAAGTTTTTGTGATTTACGTCTGTCGGATAATGAGAGCCATCCGATTTCAGATAATAATTTTTGTATTGATACTGATCTTGTTAATCCAGTAACAATCCGTACGGCCTCATATTGGAGTTTTTCAAGCTTTTCTCGATCATAGACAGAACACCCATCCCACACAATAGATGCGTATTCTAAGATGGGACGCATGTATGAAAGGTAAATCTGATTAAGTGTTTTACGATTCAATTTGAATTTTAAAAGTCGCATTAGGCCTAAAACTTTTGACGCAGAAGCTATTATACTATTAATGTGTTCATGCCATTTACCATCTGAACTCAATATTATTCCCAAATGTTTATGGTTTTCTACAAATGTAAGCTGAACGTCATTTAAACGTAGCTGTGGACGGCGGTCCGTGCGTGTCAGAGATAAAAATAACACTTCAGTTTTATTTGGATTAAATTGAACAAGCCACCGTTTCGACCAATCTGATATAATACATAAATCGTGGTTTAAAATACCTTCCATATCGTCTATACTAGATGTGGACATTGAAAGAGAACTGTCGTCTGCGAAAAGACGCGTTATACTTAACATGTTTTCGGCAATATCATTTATATAAATTAGAAAAAGCAGAGGACCCAGGACTAATCCTTGTGGCACCCCGGCTTTCAACATTTTTGTTTCAGATGTGGATGTCCCGACCCGAACCCTTTGAAAACGGCCAGATAGGTAATTTGATAACCAACTTAAGAGTTTACCGTCAATGCCGTGTTGTTTTATCTTAAATATGAGGCCCTGATGCCATATACGATCAAAGGCCTTTGAAATATCATTAAAAACTATACACGTAAACTGTTTGGCATCGAAAGCTTGGCATATATGGTGGTACATGTCCATAAGTTGGTAGGCTGTAGAGTGACCTGGGAGAAAGCCGGATTGGTATTTATAAATGAGATTGTGAATATGGAAAAAGTTAAACATGTGTTTGAAAACTATCCTTTCCATGACCTTTCCTACACAGCTAAGTAGCGATATCGGTCTATAATTGCTAGGGATGCTAGCGTCGCTTTTTTTAAAAAAACGCCATAACCACAGCGGTTTTCCAAATATCTGGAAATATGCAGTCATGTAATGATCTATTAAAAACTATGCATAACGGTTTTGCAACAGTATACATTGATTCTTTTAGCATCTTGTGACTTATGTCGTCGTCTCCGCTTGCTTTTTTAACATTTAATATTTTTATAATATCGATTATTTCGGATTCTGTAATTATTATAGTTTCTAATTTTGCATTTGTTTTAAGTGTAAAGTTTGGTAACATAGCGTGTGTATCATCAACTGAAGATATAGATACAAAATATTCATTTAGGCAGTCCGCCTTTTCTTGATCTGAGATATGATAACTGACTTCACCATTTGGTAGTTGGATTTTTAAAGGTGGTATGGTTTCCGAGTGTTTGTTAGTTTTGATAAAGTACTTTAAAAGTTTCCAATATTGCCGTTGGTTAGTAACATTTGCTTCAGTGATAACTTCTTCGATATTGTTATAGAATTTTTCTTTTGCATGTTTCTTAAGATTATTGACTTTATTGACCTATTGTATAAAGAACGATTGTGTCTATAATCAAGGTTGCAAACCTCTAATAAAATATGTGTAATCCAAACTGAGTTGTTATTAATAGAAGATTAAACAAAAACACAACCAACACTATTGAATTAATGATAATATATATTTATTGAATGTTAACGTCGTCTTACAAACACACTGCATATACAACATATGAATGTGGAATGTGAAAAACAGGATTTTCATGTAGAAATTACGGGTGTGATTCGTTGAATATAACGAGATATTTTAAACTAGGTTATATAGTGCGGATGTATTAGAATTGATGATAAAGCACCTATCAGTTTATCTAATTAAAATTCAACTAATACTTTCAAAAAAGTTCAACATCATGGTGACACAAATATTATTTTCATTTTAAATACAGGTGTGTGATATTATCAGTAATCAATCAAAATCAACGCGTGACTTTTTTTTAATAGGTAGAAGCATCCACTCATATATTTTTCTTTTTTAAGAAATATCACATATAACACAAGGTTCTCAGTAGGTGTATTCATCATGACCATATTGAAATGTAATCATGGGGAAAAGCTTTTGATAAAATCACATCGTTATAGACAACCAATTTAATGTCAAAAGGATCACGATTTCTCAAAAGTAATCCCTCCTTTTGCGATGGAAATGGGCATTATAAGTAGGTGAAAACTATCCATTTCTATTCGATTTTGTGATTATATGTATAAGAAGCGTATTAATAGGTTTAACTGGATCACTGATAAATATTTTCGAAATTTCGACGCTATGCTTACACTTTGTGAGCAATAAAAAAACAGTCGATCAATAAAAAAGCTGTACCCTTGACCTGTTTAGTAAACGAACAAGAACTTTCTTACATGTCTCAAGTTGTGACCCCACTTTTTCTGGTGATTTTTCAAGTGGAAAAAAATAGTTTTCAGTTGACGAAATATTTTCCTGCAAATCTATTATCAAATGACCATTACCATACATCACATACTTATTTTGTTTTAAGAACGTCTAACTTTAATATTTGCTGACCAGAATTAGAATATTTGTATTATTTGTCCCATCTATTTACATGGTCCGCAAAATACCAGTCCGCATGTTATACCATACTATTCCGCAGTCCGCTAGTCCGCGCTTATCAGTCCGGATTATATACCTACCCCCTAAATAATGTCTACGAATTACTACAATATAAGTAAATAACATCAGTGCAGAGCAACAAAAACAATCTTTGCATTGCAAAACCCCGTACAGTACATGGACAAGACTCCGTACACAAATCAGCATTTTTTTATATGAATTAGTTACGCTGGGCACGTTTTGTTCGATTCATATCTCGGCCAATTTCGGATGAATGATGCTGAAATTTTGAACATGCACGTATATTGGAAAAACAAATAAATCTGCCAATTCAAAATTTTCATTAACTTCAAAATTAATGAGATATTTATTGCTGAAGTGTATTTTGGGCGAATTTCAGCATCGGCAATTGTTTTTCTTTGATCCGAATTGTAGCATTTAAAGTAATATGTCAACAATGTACGGTATTATTTGAACGGGGAAATGTTTCCGCAACATATAGCAATACTGATCATTCATATAAATGAACAGAAATAGGAGAAAAACGTGGTTAACCTACCTTTGCTGTTGTTATCCGCACGTTTTCTACAACATGGCTGACCAAAACTCCGTACTAGTGAACGGGGTCTTGACCAAGATCCGGTGTACGGATCCCTACAGTGGTTCGGTTTTCTCCTAAGAATAACTTTAAATACATATACTGAAAGGAAAAAGAAACGCATAATCAAAACCTTGCCTATACTACACTATTATATACACCTAATTCCACGTAATATTCCAGAAAATATCTTTACGTGTTTTGTACAAAAAAGGAGCTACAACTAATTACAGAAAGGACAACTGTCATGTAGTAGACGCTTTAATTATTGTATACTTTGTTACACGAAATCCATGAATGTTGAAGTTTCGCTTGAAAAAGCCAAGCCATTCAGTATTGTGTTTAATGTTAAGGTTGCAGCGTTTAAAGATTAAGTTTGTTCACCTGCTTGAGCCAAATCCGCATTCTGTCTATAATGAAACTTTAAAGGGGTAAGCATTGGTGCGCTCGGTGCTGTTTAAACCTTCTTTCCGAAAGGACGGGCCTAATGTCGCCCTGTACCATTCGATTAGTAGTAGTATATTAAACATACAATATATAGAGGAAATACCCAGTATGCGTTTCTTTTTCCTTTCAGTATATATGCTCAGTGAGGTTGTAATAATAATCATTTGAAGTTGTAAAACTATACTCGGTAAAACAAGTTTTGGACCAGGGTATATAAAGTCATATAAAAATAAAACTAGTGGATACAATTTAAGTATCTTTCTTTAGTAACCAAGGTCTGCCCTACCCGGTTAATTTGGTACCAGAAAGATTAAATTCCAAACAAGATTTGATTTTAAAAAAAATATCGCGAACACACAAAGGGTCTGTACAAAATGTTGCAAAGTCCATACAAAGTAACACATACGGAAACATTCGAGTAACCAATAAAAAGATTTTTTTTTTTTCGCAAACTTTCATTGTAAACGATAATTATTGTTGATTGTTGATCTATTGTGAATTATCAACTGAGATAATAAGGGTTATGGTCGAATGTCATGGTTCAGCGATCATTGTACGGGTTCGAACACTGCCATGGTCCAAAACTTCTTTTACAGAGTATATTTTAACAGGTTTTTAACCGTTCAAACGTTTTTCCTTTTTTTTTAAAGACAATTTGATTTCAACATCTATTCTCAGTAAACTATTAAAAACACTGCATGCATAGTTTAATATTGTGTTTTTGTTCTCAGCATGACGTCTAACTGATAATTAGCTGTATCTTCATGCGTTTGTCAACGTAGCTATCCCTTCAACAGCCGTCACATTTTACAACATATGCGTGTGCATCGTTTCTAAACCTACTGACGACGAGGTGTATACAATACTCAACTTTTATAATCGGTCACTTTTCAAAGAATTATATATTTTTTAATAATTCACATTTTCATTTGAAGTTTTAACTGGCGTCGTTTAACAAATATCGCTAGCGATTTATACAACTTAATCTGCATTGGTTTGACTGAAACCTCATTGTTGACAAACTTAATAAAATATTGGTATGTGTTTCGGTGACTTCCAGTTTTAGTATTCGTGTTATTTTCAAAAAACCTGGGTGACCGATTATAAAAGTTGAGTAGTGTATATATAACTTACATATTTTGAGAATTCAAGCTTTATAGACACAATATAAACGGCTTAATCAAGCAGGCCAAAACCCTAAACTGGAGCCTTGATTTAAGAGTTACCAACTAATTCATTTTATGTATATTCAATCACGGATATGTTAAGAACCCATGAAAAGATCTTAAACTTTTAATCGACAAATGTACATTATTATATGACCTGTACACCTGGATTGAGTTTTGATAAACGATTTTGTTGTTTAATTTTACCATTATTTGGCGGGTTAGTTTCTTTAAAGAGACACTGTCCGTAAGTATGCAGATATTGAGCATAACCACATAACTGGCTGACTTTTATTCAGTGAAATGTATACATGAAAACATGAGGATTGACCCTAAGAAGTATGTAGGAATACATTCGTGAGTTTGAAAAAAAAAAGTTTTAATTATTTTATGTAAATAAAGTGGGACCCACAATATTTACCTTTTCTGCGATCACGTGACTTCCATTAGCGCATTAGGTAGATAGATAGATAGATACTTTTATTGACTTAAACTATTACAGTTTATCATCATTACAAATATATGATAATTATAATATACACACACGTGACAGATATTAACATTGCAAATACAACAACATAATCACTAAGTTTTTGTTTTGTTTCATACATATTTAAACAATCAAAAACATACATATATTTGGGTATGTCAATGATAAACGAGGATGTTCTAAAATAAGATATCTAGTGTTTTTTGTTTTTTTTTAATTTTAGTCTGTTAAAATGGATGTAGATAGCCTTAATACAAGTGCATCGGAAATGAATTTACTTAAACTAAGAATAATCTTTTTGTTTAATGACTGCAACAATTCTACAAATTTAAACATGCTTGGTCTAGTTGTGTAATATTTAGGAATATATTTGTTTCTAATGTTAGAGTAAGTAGTACAGATCAAAATAAAATGGTACTCGTCTTCAATAGCGTTTGTGTTACAAATTTCGCACACTCTTTCGTTTCTCTCTGTTCTACCTCTTGAGTATCTCCCTGTTTCTATTCTTAAACAATGAGCGGATAATCTTATTCTTGTTATACAACTTCTTAATTCTTTGGAGCATAATGTTTCTAGATATGTTTCAAAATCAAAATTCTCTTTCACCACCTTATATAGCGTTAAAACTCTACTGCCTTCTATATCAGATCTCCATTGTTGCATGAAATTATCTATTAATCTTTGTTTAAATATTAAAGGAAATAGTTTAAAACTAACACTCATTGGATTATCCCAGACATTATTAAAACCGTTACTGTTTAGGATAAACCTTATATTAGTTAGCCAATTCTTCGCGCCCTTATTACAGTTAGATAACAAATCCTTATATATTGCTTTTAGTATAATGTTCTCTGTAGACAATAGTTTATACCAATATTTGATCATTTTTACATATCTATTAATGTATAAGGTTTCCATCATAGTATGTATTGCCAAATATGTATAGCCCGCTTAGCTCAGACGGGAGCGTTGTCGGCCACTTTACGCTCACGCACACTATTATTACGGTGAGTGTAATTTTAGTTTGGGCTGCGAGTTCAAACGCACAAAGTGGATTTACTTTTTTTTTGTACCGCGATTGAATTCCGTTATACAATCTTCCTTTTAATTAGTAAATATTCAATAATGTTTTGTGTGTAATGTTTGCGAACATAATTATTGTGTGTTTTATAAGCTAAAAGTTACGGACAGTGTCCCTTTAACTTTTGTTCAAATAAGCCTGCATTTACAAAGACGTATACGTGATGCAAATGGACATGTTGAAAAATGAGCTTTTTAAGAACGCACCATGTTTGATTTTTATTTAGAGTTTATGTAGAGTAATACATTTGGCGGTAAGTCTGATTAAACGTAGCATTGACAATGACTTTGCCGTTCTAACAATCAGTTTATAAAAACTGTTTTTATCTGTCTGTTTTAAAATTTTTTTTTTTTTTAAACAATACACATTTTAAAGATTACATATATATATACATACAAGAAGCACAGGTTTGGACATTCGAAGTGAAACGCGTGTCCCTTAAAAGCCATGGTATTACACTCGTGTAAACAGGTGCCTTCAGACGCACCCGTTCCTGTAAAATGTAAATATAAGAGTTAGTTTACTTAAGCAGAATTCAAACCTGCACATCACAAACACATTGGTTTTTACTTTCCTTAATTGCACCAAATAAACGTGTATTTTATGAGCTAGCGATATATTGCAAATATTGTTAATATTTCAAAATACTTAATGTTTGTCTGAAACTGTTGACACTGCGAATGAAAAACACACTTACCAATGCGATCCAGAAGAATCAGGGCGTCTTCCCGCATTTCTTCAAGTTTCTCTGTCAGGGAAAAAGTTAAGCATTAGGTCATCAATATATGATCGTTTAAACGCATGCGCATACTAATAAAGAAAGAGCGGTAATCGAAAAACTGAAAGATATCTTGAATATTTAACGAAATTCCTGTATTTCGACATCATATACAAACCCGTTTCAGGTTTTGTTCATATCCGCACTTCATGAACGTCGTACTTTATTTATTGCATTTAAACAAGTGTAATATTACTTGAGAAGAATCTGTAAATGGAATTTTCCGTTTTAGGACGTTATACATAATGGTCGATAACCTTGTTTAATAGCGACGCTTTAGTGGAACCGTCAGACACGATTTGAGACCGTTAGACAACCAATTTACTGTCGCAAAAGTTAACATTTCAATACTGGTTAACCTGTTTTTAACGCATGTTTTTAGTGTTTTTGACACTTTTTCTCACAAATGCTTTGAAATAAATTAAATGACGTTTCGTTTTTGACGGTTAACGTCACATGACTGGATTATTTAGTATTTAATAGTCAGAATTTTTTGTTTGAATGTCAACCAATAGGATTTCAGGTTTAGTGTCAAGTACGTTAGAATATACAGGTAAACTCCTGGCGGCGGCACGGTTGACCTCGGAGAGCAAAAGGTCGCGTTAATATGACAAAGGTTTCAATAAATGTTTTGTTTGTTTGTAACAGACAGATGTCGAACGTGTGTTACTACAAATAGATTTTATGTTACATTTTCGGTCTTTTCAATTCCAAACCCTGTATTGGGGGATATGCTTCTTTTTCTTCTTCTTCTTCTTATTCTTTCTTTTTTATATTTTATTATATATATATAATATATATAAATTTCAATTATTTGTTTACTTTAAACACCTTTATTGGGGACATACGAAACCACGACACAAGATAAGGCTTAGGTTTACGGTTGTGAAAACATAAAAGTTCAGCGATATATTTAACGTGCAAGGGGTATGGCTCTCCCTGTAATGGGATCGACGGCTTTACACGCCATTTGAAAGAAGGCATAGTTCCAAATACCTCTCACGAGTAAACTACTGCGCAAGTATGTTTTAAAAATCTGAAATTTGACCGTACTGTGATTCGAAACCGAAACCTTTTGAAAGAGTTGCAAAGATGCTAACCAACCTGCCACCGCAACTTTATGCCAGTAAATATGTATTGATAATGATACATGTATAAACGGGTGTCATTTTTGCCATGTTAATTAAAATTCTTAATCGTCATCCCTGTATTGTTTCATGTGCTACTTGAGTCGTGGCAGAACACAATGATCTTGACTCCAATGAAAGAAGGAGTGTCTACAATATAATCAGCTCTGCAATTTTGCAGATGAGAAGGTTCTATGCCCATTCTGAATAAGTTTTATCTAGAAGTAAATGGAGAGCGGGACT